>JAUMHE010000077.1:3707724-3722048 GCA_032359235.1 Enteromius mattozi
ATAGTTTATTTAATTTAATATTAAATAATATTTTAATATTTAACATGCACTACCATTTGGGCTCTGTAAGATTTTTTTCTTTAAATAAACTGAAGTAATAAAGTAGGATGAACAATTCAACAAGGATGAATTAAATGAAAATAGATTCAAATTAATACTGTTCTTTTAAATGTTCTATTATGCAAAAAATCTGCAAAAAAGTAACAGTTGTCACAAAAATATAAGAAAACATTTAAAATTCAAACTTGATATTAATCAAAAATGTTTCTTAAGGAGCAAATCAGCATATTAGAATGATTTCTGAAGGATCATGTAACACTGAAGACTGGAGTAATGATGCTGAATATTCAGCTGTGAATCACAGGAATAAATTACATTTTAAAATTAATTGAAATAGAAAACATAAATTTAAAATTATAACAATATTTCATATTACTGTTTTTACTTCATATTTTTAGATCAAAAATAAATGCAGTCTTGGTGCAGTCTGGACAGTGTAAATAGGGTTTTGTCATCATCTAGAATATTGCTGTTCTCATGTGCTGTGAGGTAACTGACGCTCCCAATGTGATCTGATGTGTAACTAGCGATCATATTTTGCTAGTCTGGCACATTTCTATAGAGAGAAAGAGAGAGAGTAAAACAGACAGCGACCATAAAGCTGACAGCGATAAAAAGCCCTTGCTGAGCCAATGTCACCCACCCTCTTCATTTTTTCTTCTCATTTTAAAGGGTAGCTTCTGCTTTCATCATTTATCATATTGTCCCTCTATCACCCACTCATGCAGTCATGCTCCAAAATTGCATGTTTGAAATGTTCATCTCAAATGAGGATGTGGGCAGTGTACTATAAAGTTATTATAAATCATGTTCACAGCATTGAATGGGTATTAAAGATCTGCCTTCTATTAAAACGAAAGATGTAGGCTGTCAGTCAAGTAAATTAGCTTGTAATGTTATCGTAGGAAACCGTTTAAGGGGTTATTTGCATTTGATTTTTATCAAAAGCAATCTCCTTGTGGGTTATTGGATTGGGCAGAGCTCCTGTTCAAACAGACTCGGTGAAGGATTTGAGGTTTTCTGGGTTGTGGATTTATAAAGCAGTCAGAGCAACTCTCAAATCTGATGATGAAAAATAGGGACAATTTGTCCTTTTTTCAGGAGCCTTTATTTATGACTTCATGTAGAGCATTAGCTCCACCTAGTGGTGTAATATATGCATAATGTTTGTGTTTTTCAAAGGCATGTTTTGTTACAAACGTAGAATGATCAAGGTTTGCTCGTGCACATGGTGTCAGGGATGTGGACATAACTTACCCTGAACAGTTTTAGCTGTAAATTTTATATCTATAATCATATACCTTGGTCTGCAATTGCTTTTCTAAACTACCAGGCTTATGATTTTCAACTATCAGAAAATAAAATAAAGAAATAAATTATAAAAACAGATTTTTATATAATGCCTAATTATATGTATTATATTATAATATTAAGATAAGATTATAATAAGATTATAATATTTCATGCTAAATTATTAAATAATTCTAAAATGTAACACATATATTTAAAGTTTACATGTTTATATGTGAAAAAGAAAAAAACAGACAACTAATAATAATAATTTGTGTGTGTGTCTGTTTATATATATATATATATATATATATACACACATATTAAATTATTAGATACAAAAGATTTTATAATGTAAGGTATAAGCTACAAGGCAATATTTTACACTCATTTTTGTAAATTACACACATTTTGTAAATTATATCTCTATTATTATTATTATAATTATTCAGTGTCTAATTCAATAAATTAGTTTAAATAATATTGTAATGCATATATATATATATATATATATGTATGTATGTATGTATATGTGTGTGTTACAATACTATCTTGTCTTAATATTAAGCATCTTTATTATATATATAATAAATACACATCCATATATATATATATATATATATATACACACATACACATACATACATACAAACACACTTCTATACACCATTTTTCTTCAGCAAAAAATATAAGATAGCATGATTTGTGGACATCTTTATTTATGGCTTTTGATAAATGTCTCAACATCCTACAATATAACCTTATATTCAAACCCAGTCCATGGACTCCACTCTTAAACAACCCGCTTTCATCCCTGTGGGATATTTGTACATATTTTATCGTTCCTGTACTTTTTAAACATATGAAGATCTGCTTGCATGTCTTCGCCCTGTAGAGGGCGCTGTGGCTGTGCTTCTCTTTTTCGTTGTAACCGTTTTTCCCCCGTTACTTCCCTTAGCGCAGGTGCAGCCGTGAACAGCAGCGAGAGCCTCCCCCCCTCCTCCTCCGTCAATGACATCTCCTCCATGTCCACCGACCAGACCCTGGCCTCCGACACCGACAGCAGCCTGGAGACCTCCGCCGGACCGCTGGGGTGCTGCAGGTGACTAACCGCCTGCCTGCGCAACCCCATGTTCTTCAGAAGGTGAACGGCACCCGCCAACCCCAACCAGAAATCCACAAACCTCGAAAACATGTAATTATGAAAAAAAAAATAAAAAATAAAAAAAACGAGTAAATATATAAGTATAAAATAATGTATCACGCGTAAATGACGACAAAGTATGCATTTTCATTCAAAGAAACGTCTGGATATGTATATTTATGAATCTTCACTAGTTGCTTTGCTTTGAATCCCCCTCATATGGCATCCAAAAAAATAAAATAAAATAAGGAGACTTTCGAAAAAGAAGAAAAAAAATCGGGAATCTATGTAAAGTGTACATTGACTGGCTGATATCTAAAATCTTGCGATTTCTGTGCTTCACTCGATGTGGCAGGGTGGGCTTTTGTTTTAACGAGCACCGATCAACCCTTGTTTTCTGTGATGGTTTTTTGCTTGCTCCGGATGTTTTCGGACGGGCCGGTGTGTCTGTGTGCGATAAAATAACATGTACAATGGCACCCCCTATCTTTTGTATATATGTAATTGTGTACAGTTGTGAGGCGTTCTCAGAGTGGGACTGACGGCCAGTAGAGGGAGTATTTGCACACCTTGCCACATTCCAGCTAACCACCCGTTTCCCTTTGCCTGTAGTTTTGCATGGTCAGAGATAAAAGTAACTAAGCTAATTATACATATACAAATATAAAGAACTGTGTTTATATAACATTTAAGGGTGAGTGTGGGCATTTCTGTCGCTCGGCAGGAAGTGAGGCTGCTTTACAGGAAGCCATTGAGGGGTACAAGCACTGTCGCTGTCATTTTCTGCCTTTGTGTTTGTGAAACTCCGACTCTCTGCGGCAGCCTTGCATGCTGTACCATTGAAAGGTGTGTGTAACTAAAACGAATGCAGGTCGAGAGCATGCACCTCATCCTCACCTTTTGTTCCTTGCAAACAAAATCTCATCTCCAAACTCATATTTTTGTGTTGTCCAAAGGGAATCGACGTGCTTACTACCTAAATTTCAGCTGTAGTTTATTTATTTATTGTCAGATCTGGGAAGTGCCTTTGAAATAATGCAGTTTCCTCCTCGAAAATATAGTAATGCGACGGCTCCGATAGAGGTTTTCCAGGTGGTGTCGGATGTGTCAGGTCTGTTTACCCAATCCCACAATCCCCTATTCATGTAGATCTCCTAGTGTAGACATCCAAGTATCTGATTTAAGTCATTGTATGTTAAAAAAGAGGCACCTGGGTTCATATTTCTACACTGATCTGTTATAAACCCCAGATCTGAGTACTACCAACACAGTCTCATGACCAATTCGTACGTATTCGTACGAGGTGGCAAGTTCGTACAAATTTTTACGACCTCTGTCAAGCAGTGATGGGTAGGTTTAGGGGCGGGGTTAGGTGTAGGTCATTTGTACAAATTCATACGAATTGGTAACTCGTAAAATATGTACGATATAGCAAAAATCGTATGAATTTGTATGAGTGAGGTCGTACTAATTTGGAGGATTTAGCCACTTTGTAAAATATGTACGGATTGCCGTGAGACTGGGCTGGTACTACAGTGGCTCTAAACTGTATTCGGATACTTGCGTCACATTTAAAAATGTCATTGAATTATAAAAATACAGTTGTATTAATTAAATGAGGAACATACCACTACTACAAACCATTTATGAGCAATATAGCTACCGTTTTAATATAGCGTAAAGCATACTAGGTTTTTAAATGTGTCAAATGTGTCCAAATATGTTTTAGGGGCCACTGTTTGTTGCAATGTAACCCCACTCTTCACATTTAATTGTTAAAAAAGACAAGTAATGTAGTCTTTCAAACACACATGGCTGATGTTTTTAGTATTAGGTAAAGATTAGCTTCATTGAATAAACATTATGCAGTACACAGTAAATTGAACATATAATATTTAAGTTGTACGGTTTTGTTTTGTACTTGTATTTGTCTGATTTGATCCGTGTACTAAACATTTTAATAAAGAGATTAAATACACATTTTTTCGTTTGTTTATGTAACAGAGCTCTCATTTTCTAACTCATTCTCACCCAGAATCACTTCTTTCATTGTTATTATTATTATTTTAAATTATTTTTCAATTCAGTAACACATTTATATGGCACTGCATGTTAATGTATATGTTTCCGCTTAAAATAATAGTTCACCCAAAAATGAAATTTGCGAAATATGTACTCACCCTCAGGTTATACATGAACTTGCTTCTACTTCAGGACAGATTTGGAGAAATTTAGCTTTACATCAATGGATCCTCTGCAGTAAGTGGGTGCTGTCAGAACGAGAGTCCAAAAAGCAGATAAAAACATCACAGTACACAAGTAATCCAATTAACTCCTGGAATCGATAACCTGCAATAATGCGTCATCCAGTGAAAAATTTTCGCTTGCAAATAATGCTTGATCTGTGCATATTTCACTCCTGATTCAGACGAGGCAAATTTTTCCACTGGAAAAAGCAATATTATGGATAGAGAATTGAATTTTTTGGCGTCAACTGTTCCTTTAAGCACATGCAGAAATATGCTCAGATTATACTTTTGTTTTTACATTAACACTAATCAAACATGCTAGAATTTTTTGCATACCTTTATCACCTTTGATATCGTATACTGACCCTTATAAGGTATTCTAGCCTTCTGTTGGACACTGAGAGCTGACATCATTCAGGTGCTGTTTAAACAAAAAACAACCTCAGAACCTTGATATCAAAAGCCATTTAAATACCCATTTATTTGCATGAACATTAGTAGTTTCCCGGCCTCATCAGACATTTTCACCATAACAATCAACATCACATTTCATATCATCTCCAGAGGACAGAGAGGGGTTCTGGGGGGGTCTCCAGTCTCTGCAAACTACTTCAATATGGCTGCTGATGATTTTACAACAGGGTGGACACGTACATACAGTAGCTTTTGTATTTCAATTGTTAGAATTCAATACTAATTGTAAAACGTTGCGTTGTGTATCCAATTTGTTTCATTTTAGAATAGACGGACAACAATGTGGTGTGCCATCTTGCATTTTATACAGGTTATTTTTCGATGAAAGGGCCCTCGTATCTGTCGGGTGGCGCACAGGGTTACGTTTGGTGAATCCATCAATCATTTAAACCAGTTGTTGCGAAATTCAAATCAAAGCGTTGACTTGTAACTGTAAGGTTTCCTTGAATTTCAGCCCAGGAGTGTGTATATCTCCCATGGTGCTTCAAATAACAAACGCTGGGATCGATTTTTGGGATGGCTTCTGATCAATGTAGGTGTCAACACTGAATGTTTGTACTTTTTCACATTGTTATAATGCTGCTTCTGAAACCAGCGTCCATTATAAACCTGCGACCCGACGCAGAACAGCGATATACATGGGAGGCCACTGCTTTGGCATTGTGGGTAAAGTACTGAACGTGGCAGTATGTTCTGTATTGTAGAGTTTGACTTGTAGAAGTGGGAAAAGGAATGTAACGATTGGAAATTATGTAACTTAATGTGCTATTATGATCATTGTCATCAGTGAAACTCAAAGTGATTGGTCGAGATGGTGGCCTTATGAGAAACGTTCACTGTTAGAGAACAGAATTGTAAAATATTCCTAAGTTGTTGTTTTTTTTGATTAAAACCATTCATTAGCCAGTCTTGTATGTTCATGGATAAATGCATGTTCACTAGATGAAACAGTCCAGCAGCTCCCTGTAAACACATCTGTCATGTTATGTTTGAAACGAATGTGTATTTAATGTTCTGTTTTAGTATGAAGTACATAATTCCATCCAAACAAACTGCACAACAGTGTACTGCTGATGAATCAATCTGTCGCTGCAATCAAAGGAAACACTCAGAGCAATACAGACCACATCATCATTACTATTGACTCCTTTCACTTTCTTTCCGTTTTCTTACATTTTTCCTTCCTCTTCCTTTATTTGTTCCTTCTTTTTTTGTTTCTTTTCCATCCTTTTTCCTTCTCTTTCTCCCCCCCACCCCCCATCGTTCTCTTCCTTCTCATTGTTTTTCTTTTGGTTTCTTTTCCTTTTCCCTTTCCTGTCCTTTCTTATTGCTTCTCATTTTTCATATTCTTTTCCTTCTTCCCAGCAGGCAACGGACGTCTATATAACATCAGGCTGACATTGGACATGACGTCAGTATTTGACATCAATTTGACGTTGACTTAATGTTGTATTTTGGTTACACAACCTAAAAACAACTAAATATTAACATCAGCTGATGACGTTGCATGCCTGCTGAGTTCCTTTCCTTCTATCTTGTTTTGTTTCCTTTCGTTCTTTCTTCATGTTTACATTCTGTCCTTCCTTCCTATTTCCTGTCTTTTTTTTTTAGGGTTATTCAGTGTCAAAAAACACAGTAGTGCAATAACAACACTTTAAGTGAATAATGGAATAATGAATAATGGATTGTTTTTGTCATCATGAATTGACGCCGTGTGCTAGTTAATGTGACGAGTCTCATGGTGATGTTCAACTCAATCAACTCTTTATGGTTTCATTTGGACTCAGACGGTATTTCTCTTTCTCTCTCTGTGCTGTCAGTGAGCCGTTATGTTGAGAGTTTCAGATGGAGACTGTGGGTCTTTACGCAGTGCTGTTTGACATCTAATGCCATTTTCACACCTCCTGCTCCAGGCTGTTGTTCAAATCAAATTATTCTACTAATGCAAGATAAAATGAGAAGATTGGGGAAAAAAAGTAAAATAAAAATTAAAGATTTAAACAGCACTATGGATTGCTGTTAGCACCCGACATTTTAAAGGTACTGTGTATGTAATATAAATATCTGTATGTGACTCAAAATAAACTCCTTTGACCTTGAAATGAATTGTCATTTTCTTGAATTTGCATGTTGTATGCATTAATGAATTTGAAGACCTAGACAGGTAACTAGTAGATATTTATATAAAGGTTGTTGACAACATGTCTACATAAAATTACAGTTTAAACTGTACTGTAATTGTTAGAAGTGAAAGTATATATCTTAAGTGCCGTGATTGGTTTCTAGGTGGTATTTTTAATTACCTTTGTGACAAGTTCATTTTAAATGTTCAATATGGTGTGAGAAATGAACTTTAAAAAGTATGAATATTCCATGTAGATTCTGAAAAAATACAAGGTCATAAACACTGCATACGGAATAAATGAATTAACAGCAAGATGCTCTTAAATGAGTATTTCAGTTTATATTACCATGTCACATAAACCTAAATTCCCTGATGTCAACTAATAAGTTACCTAAAAACATGCTAAATTATTAAATAATTCATAATCAGTATAAATGTATAATAAAAGCACAAATATGAAAAATATGTAATTCATTTGATTATACATTGTATATAAAATTTGATCTATCTATCTATCTATCTATCTATACACACACACACCTATTAAATTGAAAAGTACAAAGTAATGAAACATATGTAATTAAAAACAATTACTCTCAATGCTTGCACATTCCATTACCACTTCCTGGATTGACATTTTACTACATTATGCAGTTAGTGTTGATGATCGCGTTATTTTTCATATGGATATGCTTCCATATGAGATGGCTTGTTTCTGTGTGTTCCTGATTTGTGTTTTTGATCAGCACTTTCTCGACTCATTCAGAAGACGTGTAATAGCGCCCTCTAGCGTATAACAGTCAAAACACGGGAAATTCCGTATTTGGCGAGGAAGCGTTGTATCATGTTTGGCGGGAAAGAGTTAATTAAGTTGAACAGTGTGATGGCCAGCGACGTGGCCACACAGTAAAGACGGTACCCACACACATGCACGCACCCTTTCTTTTTGTTTGTATATATGCTGGACTTATTTATTGGTTAACTTAACCCTTGTTCATATCACACTATTTATACTTCATAATTACAGAAAACCGATTTGGCCAATTGTTTTATTTCTAGTTTGTATTAATTTTCATACCTTGCGTGACTAGTTTGGGTGCACACTTTCTAGTTACTAGTGGTATAATTTACTAACATTCATTTCTTTTGAGTTTAAGTTACCTATGGGTGGAGGACAGAGGTGGGGTGCTGTCTTCCAGGGTTG
This sequence comes from Enteromius mattozi, assembly GCA_032359235.1. Classification (NCBI taxonomy): domain Eukaryota; kingdom Metazoa; phylum Chordata; class Actinopteri; order Cypriniformes; family Cyprinidae; genus Enteromius; species Enteromius mattozi. Next base: position 3,716,271 of record JAUMHE010000077.1, read on the forward strand.
GGTCATGCTTGTGAAGGACCGGCTGGCGTTCATTGCCGTTGTTTTGTACCACTGGATCAATCCATCTTGTAAATGAGCTGGGGGGAGGGTGTAGGATTGTTATTCCTTTATTTTGGTTTATTTTATTGTTCTGTATATATAATTTGTGGCTGCTTTATTTCTTTAGTTTAAATGAATTAATTGGTGTTTGTTGAGTGACGTTTATATTATCCCCACGTGTGTGTGTATGTAATGGACTAGTCCTTTGTGTATAAAAGTCCCCCTTATGTGCTACTTAGGAAGTCACATTTTACTTCCTTTGTTGTTTGTTACTTTGGTTTTGATTATTGTTAAGTTTAGGTCTGTTTAGTTTACTTTTTTTTATATGGGCTCAGACTTGTCTTTACTTAGTTGATATTTAATTTGTAACTTTGTTTTTATTTCAATAAATCATTTTTGTTGCTGGAAATCCTGCATTCCTGGTGTGACTGCTCGGTCCCTCACAAACAGCTATCAGACTGCGTTTGTGAAGCACTTTGTAGGAGAGATTGTATGTTAGAAGGTGGGGTTTAAAAAATGAGAAGGTGGGATTTTGGTGGGAAAGTGGGAATTTATTTAATTTTCCTTTCTTTTAATTCAAAGCAAAGAGGGGGAGAAACTTCTCTATTTTTTCCTCTGAGAATTCAGGTCTTGAAGGAGAGCTGTTTTTAAGGTTTTTGGGTTTTTTTTGAGGTTTCTCAAGCCGTCCCTTGAAGAGTCCACAGTGTAGGAAACTCTTGAATATGAATTATCCTTTAACACGGACAGATTGACCACAATATTAATACTCAAATACCTACTTCCAACCCTCTGAGCCAAACAAGATTTTAATATGGCACAGGTTTAGCTTTCTGTAGTTTCATAAGTAGTCATTTGTTTGAGGGTGAAATGTGAGAAATTACATTCCTACATAAAATATTGATCAAGTTATGGTAACATGGTTTTACTAACTTCTCACAATTTAACCAATTTCAATTATTTTTTAAAGTTATGTGATATTCCACAATTTTGAAGTTGAAATGCCTTTCTATATTTATTTGTTTGATGCCACAATTTGTTGAAGACAGAAGTTGCAGTTGTGTAAAATAGAAACTAACGGAAGGCATGACGTGTACTTCATGAGTAAATAGTCTTTCATACTTTTCAATGACTCATCGTCACTAAATTCATTTGAAATATTTCTCCGGTCTTAAAAAATGACTGGAAAAAGGCGTTGGAAATGCATTGTCCAAATAGAGTGGAAACATTTCAAAAGATTCTGAATGATTCTGTTTGAACACCTGCGTGAACTTGACTTGAACCCACTATAATTCACTTTGACACCCAGGTGATTTAAAAAAGTATATTCATTTTGAGAAAGCATTTGTTAGCAGGAAACGGTTTGGTATTTTTTGACCTTGTTATGGCCATCACCATACAGTTCTTATTTTATTTTATTCAGCTTTCTCTCTCAAACACTCTTGACTGAAGCATATTTATCATCTCAATAGCTCTGTCACCTACAGTGGACTTCCATCTCATTTGGTTTAGTTCTATAAAATGGAGCAAAACCCAAATCGCCAACAAAAGAGGATCCCTGCATGAGAAGCACTCTATTATTTGTGTTTCTCTCCAGCTCCAGAGGTTTGTATTCTTCAGCTCAAGCTTGGCGTGAAAATATTCCTGGATCCCGCTCCTTTCTGTCATCGGTAGCTCAGAGTGGAATTTGCAGGCTGCGTTTACTTTGTCCGGCTGCTTTAAGCCTATTATCCAGTGAAGAAAGGTGTGGAGTGTGAGCCAGACTGCTGCGGGATGGAGAGAGCAGGCCCCCCGATGGCTCTTCTAATAGGTTCAATGAAATGCACTAGAGGGAGCTTTAAATTCAAACACACTATTATACTGGGTGAGATGACAAGGATGTTAATTCCCAGAGTGCACCGGGGCAGCGCTAGAAGTCAGCAGCAAATGATTAGTTCATAAGAACACCAAAAAATCAAAAAGTGTCATTTAATCAGCTTCATGCCTTTCCAAAGCTGTGTTGCTAAAGCCATTCAAAATGGTGGTTAATTTAAATTAAAATTAGTTGCTAAAAATTCACCTTTATCATGAGAGGAGTAAATGACATTTAATAGAAAAGCTATTTTAAATTGCAATGATACAGTATTAAATACATATAAGATTAAAAAATTAGAAATGTATTTTATTGTGTCCTTGTTACAGTGTTATTCTAAATTTAAGCATTGAGTAATATTAATTCACTACATGTACTGGTTATATATGGTTAGGGTTAGGATTAGTTACTTGCATGTAATTATGCATAATTCATTGTTATTATAATAGTAAGTACATGTAACATGTAACAAGGACACCTTAAAATAGTGTTACTAAAATGTTGCCCAAGTGCAAATACTTCAATTGCTAAAATGAAAATAAAAATTTGTAAATAGTAAACAAAAATTAAAGTAAAATTAAAAACTAAACTAAACTTAAATTTAAATTTTATTAAATACCATTTTAGTATATAAATTACACTAAAACAGTGACATACAGTATCAAGTGTGACTTGATTGCAGATGAGATTTGATAGCTGTGTTAGAGGAAGTGTTCATTTGTGAAAAATTACTTGGAATGTTGTCAAATGTAACACTTTTATAATGCTTTCATGCATATTCTTGCATCTTTTAGTGAGAGCTTGTTCCCAAATGAACATACACAAATGCATTATACAGTGAAAAAGTCCACCCAGATTCAGACTAGGTCAATATTCCCATAATTTAGTTGCATTCCACATCATTCTGTGCGTTTTGGTGCAGTTTTTTTAGTCTCTCTTTAATAATTATAATGATTAGACACAACAGTTTTTTAGGATGTTGTCCAGATTTGTTTGTGAGGCTGTAGTCTTATTAAAGTGGTTGTAAATATCAGACCACCCACAGATTTCATGTGTGGTCGAGCCCAGAGACTGATACAATGACAACGCAATTTAAGACAAGTTTAAATGAGGTCACATAATTTAATTTCATTGCATTTCACTGAATGCATCAAGCTACAGTAGAAGCATGGACAGCTGCGACAAGGCAAATGACCCCACAGGGTCAGAGAGATGAACAAACCCCATCTCGCTCTTCATTTTAACACACTTCCTCCCGTCTAGCACCGTTGCAAGCAAATGATGTGCGACAGGCACAAATGACAAAGACAGGCTGAGCGTTTGCTGTGTTTTCACAAATATTTACAGGTCTACTTGGTTTTGGTCATGTGGGGAATGCTGTGGCACAGCAAATAAACTGATTATTCATCAATATTCTCCACTAAAAACACCTTACATTTTATCTGAACCATTATACAGTATATGCCACATCTCATAACGTACCATACTGAAAAACAACATAGCAACTCATATGCTTTAAGTGCAAGGAAAAGCCTTGATATAAAATTTATATGTAACACATCGAGAATTCTCTGTTTAAATATTAGTACATTAAACATTAATTTGCATTTATACAGACATTTGTTTTTCATTGTGGAATTTTTGACATTGTTTCTCCTTTATATACACAAGAGGATACAAGACAGCTCAAGGACACATTTGGTTGGATCACAAGAAGAAATAGGAGTGACATTCGTGCTTCTGTCGTCCTTCAGGAGTCCTTCTAAAACTTAATGTTCAATCATGTAATAATTCATTCTCTCACATTCAACCACAACTGTCAAGAGTTCCTCTTATTATTCGCTCTCAGGACAGAATTGCCTTCTTTTGGTTTAAAAATCTATTATTTTAAGCTGCATCCTCTGCTTCAATCCAACAACTGGTCCACGTTCAGTTCTGAAAATTTGGCTCAATGGACTTCTCTCAGCCGTGTCGAACCTTTGCACCAAACGTGCAAAGATGCCGTGAAGGTTGATTTAGTCTGTCTGAACACAAGCTCACACAATGTAAAGTTAATGGTAGACCGTTAACGGCTCACTGGATCCAGATGGTGTTGGCTCTGTCAGGCCGCCGTGGGTCTGCGGTCAGGTCTCCGAAAGTGGAAAAGAACTGCTCCATCTCTTTCTGCAACATCTCGTTTCGCTTTTCTGCATCGTCCTTGGCTCGCTCTGCATTCCTCAGCTTGATCTCCACCATGGTGTATTTCTTCTTCTCCTGGTCCAGCTCTTCATGTAGATTTGCCATCACCGTCTCCAACTCTAGATTTCGAAGTTCCAGACTACAGGGAAGATGGGAAAAGGCAGGTCAATATACCTTTTAATATTGTGATAGTTTAATGAGACACTTAAAGGGTTAATTTAGGTAAAACTTAATTCTATCATAAAAATCTTTAAAAAAATAAATAAATCTGCAGGAATTCTTATATTTGAAAGTTGTACAGTTGTTGACATATCACATAAACATTAGGAAACACAAATATCAAGTTTTGTTTCCACCCAAGTTGAAAATGAATACATTTATTAATTAAATTAATTTACGACCCACTAGTGTATTCAAAATGTGTATTCAAGAAATAATATATATATATATATATATAACATTTTCAATTTATTAAATATAAGTTAATAAATATATACAGTCATGGCCAAAATTGTTGGCACCACTGAAATTTTTCCAGAAAATCAAGTATTTCTCACAGAAGAGTATTGCATTAACACATGTTTTGCTATACACATTTATTCCCCAATATGTGTGTATTGGAACAAAACAAAAAAAGGGAGGGAAAAAAAGCTAATTTGACATAATGTCACACAAAACTTCACAAATGGGCTGGACAAAATAATTGGCACCCTTAACTTAATATTGGGTTGCACACCCTTTGGAAAAAATAACTGAAATCAGTCGCTTCCTATAACCATCAATAAGCTTTTTACACCTCTCACCCGGAATTTTTTACCACTCATCCTTTGCAAACTGCTCCAGGTCTCTCATATTGGAAGGGCGCCTTTTCCCAACAGCAGTTTTAAGATCTCTCCACAGGTGTTCAATGGGATTTAGATCTGAACTCATTGTTGGCCACTTCAGAACTCTCCAGTGCTTTGTTGTCATCCATTTCTGGGTGCTTTTTAAAGTATGTTTGGGGTCATTGTCCTGCTGGAAGACCCAAGATCTCGGACGCAAACCCAGCTTTCTGACACTGGGCCCTACACTGCAACCCAAAATCCTTTGGTAATCTTCAGATTTCAGGATGCCTTGCACACAGTCAAGGCACCCAGAGGCAGCAAAACAACCCCAAAACATCTTTGAACCTCCACCATATTTGACTGTAGGTACTGTGTTCTTTTCTTTGTAGGCCTCATTCCGTTTTCGGTAAACAGTAGAATTATGTACTTTACCAAAAAGCTCTATCTTGGTCTCATCCAACAACAAGATGTTTTCCCAGAGGGATTTTGGCTTACTCAAGTACATTTTGGCAAACTGTAGTCTTGCTTTTTTATGTCTCTGTGTCAGCAGTGGGTTCCTCCTGGGTCTCCTGCCATAGCGTTTCATTTCATTTAAATGTTGATGGATAATTTGCGCTGACACTGATGCTCCCTGAGCCTGCAGGACAGCTTGAATTTCTTTGGAACTTGTTTGGGGCAGCTTATCCACCATCTGGACTATCCTGCGTTGCAACCTTTCATCAATTTTTCTCTTCCGTCCATGCCCAGGGAGATTAGCTACAGTGCCATGGGTTGCAAACTTCTTGATAATGTTGCGCACTGTGGACAAAGGCAAATCTAGATCTCTGGAGATGGACTTGTAACCTTGAGATTGTTGATATTTTTCCACAATTTTGGTTCTCAAGTCCT
>JAUMHE010000077.1:3722148-3742522 GCA_032359235.1 Enteromius mattozi
GTTTATGACCATTGCCTGCCTGACAACCCCAATAAAGCCTTGCTAATGGATCCAAACGATTCTGAGGAGTTATTACAATGGCTGTATTTTTTTCATTTTATTGAAAGAAAATATTATTTATTTATTTAATTTTTTTCAGTTTCTGTGTTTCTGTCCCATTGTGCTCTTTTTTTGTTGTTGTTGTTTTTTTGCAGTGACAAAATATCCAATACAGCATTAATATACTTGCCACATCTCATATTTCTACCATAATGAAGAGTGTATTTGTACATTTATGTAAATTATTTATTTTGTTTATTAACTTATTTATTTATCTTGTTCTATTTTCCTACAAATCACATAAAAATACAGAAATGGAAACTGACTTTACATTTTCATTGAAGAGATACGCTGGAAACATTTTGTGGCAAAAAAAAATATATTTCTATTCATTTTCAACTTTATTAAAACTGTGAATAAAAACATTACTAGTTAATTTTATGAATGAACATGACTCTCACCTCTTGATCCTGGCCTCGTATTCGTTCTTCTGCTTGAGCATTTCCTGTTTGAGACTGGCCACCAGGCTGTGCAGTGCACTGTGATTGGTCGGTCCATTCGTGGCGGCAAACGTTTCGCTGTTATCACTGCTGCTGGTTCCCCTGCTTCCCCTGCCTCCTGCGTTACTGGTCCGCTGCTCCCTATCGTCCACCGTCAGTCCGTTGTCCTCCTGCACCGGCCCGTCCAACAAAGGATCTTCAAAGTTGCTGCCAAAAAAGTCCTGCTCTGGGCACGTGGTCGTGGAGGAGCGGCAAGAAGTGGAGTTTTCCGGGAGAGAGATCTCACAGGATGAGGTGGACCATGTGGCGCTATCCACACTCTGTTTGTCCTCACAGCTGCTGCTCAGACTGGGCTGCACAATCTGCTGCTGGTGGATGTGGACGTTGTCATACGTGGACAGACGGTTCTGCTGGTGCTCGGCTTCTCGACTTTTAGCCTCGCGCATTGTGACGTGACCGTTGGGCACCCAGAGTCCATTCCGTCCATTTAGAGTCCCATTCGTTACTTCTGTGCTGGACACGCCCATTCGAACAATGCCATTCTGGACGCCCATTTTGGTGCCTGAGCCTTTTATCGCACCCGTCCGACGGGCATGAAGGGTTCCTACGCTTGGTAGAGTTTGACTTTTCTCTTGATTGGCGTCTACTGAGGACGATGAGGACGAACTGAACGATCCGTTGGTAACAATCCCGCTCCCTTTGCTAAACGCTGGGTTCTTTTTCACGGAGAGTGGCGGACTCCGGGCCACCTCAAATCGCTGTCCAGTAAAACCATTACGTGGGCTGCCCGAACGAGGAGAGCCATTGTCCAGAGGAGCCCGGCTGGGTGATTCTGGAGTGTCCCAAGTGCACTGTCGCACCCCACTGGTGTTATTGTTCTCTTTGTTTTGAATCTGACCATTCGTAGACCGTTTCTGCATCTCATTATTGTTATTATTAACCAGTTCCAGAGTGGTGGTATGGTCCTCGTCAGGTGGGAAAAGAACATCATGGTGGCCAATCAGAACAGCCATCAATTGCTGGACCAGTACTGTGCCTGAACACATGGCAAATAGATTACTCAAACACTGAATGTAATCCAGATCCAGAGATTTCTGGAGTGAGAGATGTGGAGAAGACCTACCTTCCATTATAGTCACTGGGTCTTCAACCTTTGGCCTTAGAATATTTGGCCCAAAGACCGTAGCCAGATTCTGTACACTCATTTTATTCACACCTGAGTAGGACTGAACTTCATCCAAAAACCTGGACAAGAAAGAGGGGTCTTAACGTTACAACTGAGATTTCGGAAACTGTATGTACAAGGTTGAATGTGTAGCAATAAATAAATAAATAAATGAAATTGAACTTGATTGTTGCAAACAAAAATAAATTTTTTTCACAACAAATGAATGCAATGTTTTCAGAACTTTAAAATTTATATTATGTATGTATAAATGTAGTATACTTTTATATATATTTTTTTAATTTAAAAGTTAATTGACTCATTCGAAGAAAGAAACGTATTTAATTCTTGAATGCATCAGTGTTTCTGAGTGAACAGACTCACTTAAAGACAGTGACTTTTTCATTCACAAATGAATCAGTGTTTTTAAATTAATTGATTGAATGGCTTGATCAAGAACTCACTCAAAGACAGTCACTTATTCTGTTCCTCAATACAGCAGTGTTTTTGAATGAATCGACCGACTGAACTGACTCAGTGACTCACTTACAGACAGTGACTTGCTTTGTTCCTGAACGCATCGGAGTTTTTGAATTAATCAATTGAGTAAACGAACTCAGTGACTCACTTAAAGCCACTTGTTTTGTTCCTGAATGCATTAAGGTTTTCGGATGAATCAACTAATTGAATCGACTCAGTGACTCACAGACAGTGACTTGCCTTGTTCCTGAATGCATCAGGGTTTTTGAATGAATCAATTGAGTGAACTGACTCAGTGGCTCACTTAAAGTCACTTGTTTTGTTCATGAATGCATCAAGGATTTTAAATGAATCAATTGATAAAATTGACTCAGTGTCTCAAAGTGTGGGAATTGATTCATTCACTATTGCACAAAACTATTACATTTTTTTAAAATAATATTTTGTGAAAAGCCACAGCTGAATGGAATAAAATACAAAATCACCTACTTGCATATGTATTTAAGCAGATTGTAGTTTACCGGAGGTAGACCTTCCACTTGCCTTCTTAATTCCTTCATTCCCTGTATAGAGAGAGATTTAAAAAAAAAAAAAAATTAAATATACATCCAGGATAAAAAGAAACACAAATGTATGCCTTTGTTTAAACTGATTATAGTAATTAAATTTTAAATGATCTGGACTAATATGCATGATTAAAAGATGTACTGAATGAAAAAGCAATTAAACCGATCCCATGGCTTTTAAAAGTCTTCCTAATTGACTTTAAATATTCATATTGCAATATATTTCGTTATTACTACGCTATTCGTCTAGGCATGGGTCAGTGAGTTTAACAACTGATGACGGTCTAGAATTAATGATGCGCTTAATTCCAGATCTGTTTTTATCATGGTCGATATGTCTTTTCCCTGCAGGCTCTCTGATAAAAATGACTTTGCTGCAGCAAATGAGAAAGCTATTTCTCAAAAACAAATGGGTCTAGTACAGCTTCTGCTTAATTTGACATGGTACAGCGATTCTTTGTGTGTACCACACTTGAGGGACTCTCAGAGGTTCGAATCTCGCTCAAAATATCAGGGCAGTAAATTAAATTCAGTGTTGCAAGACCCCGTCTTGCACTTTGATTCTATCCTGAAACCATTCAAAAGCCGCTGACTGGCACGCAGGTGATTCGCGCGAGGTAGAAGTTTAGCTTAAAAGTCAGAATGAAGCTTGTTTCTTTTCCTCCGGGTCAACCCGTTCTTCTTCAGGCTCAGCGAAAGTAAGGAATTGATGAATGCAAGATGAAAGACGACTGCAGGAGAATAATAGGATGAGTCATTTGCCATTCTCTCTGCTGGTGGGAACCGAGCTCAAAAATAAAGGAGGGGGGCTAAAAAGGTCAGCAAAAAGTCTACAGTGAGGCTCATTATCTGACTGAAAAAAAAAACAATATCCTTTATGTTTTGTGTAGCTCAGTTAAAATGAAGGGCCAGTTTTACTAAACAGGGCAAATTAGTGCGAGAGCACAATTCCAAAACAGCGCAGATGGGAGGGGAAATTTCTGCAGGTGATTTACTAACAATGAACACATTAAAGAACACAGATGCAAAATCTCTTTTACATACCGATCAACGCAATATAACAAGCGCAAATAAAAAATAAAGTAATTTTTTGAGCTGCAAATTTGGTCACTTTCATCATTAATAACACAAACATTTGAAGAAAACCATTGCACCCTTGAGTAATGAGACATGTTACAGCCACCAAGTATGTACAACAGGATTATATGCTTGCAATGTGATGGTCAATAAGAGACGACTCACTGCATCCTGGTCTTTGCTGAGGAGTTTGGTGCAGGCCAGAAACTCTTCATATTTACAGAACGGGATGACTGGCTCGGGCAGCTCTCTCAAGTACAGCTTTAACAAAGATGCCACGGTGTGAACGTCTGTGTTACTGCAGAGAAAGACAGAAAAGACATATTAATATAAAAGACTATAAATGCCTCAAATAATGAAATGCTAGCAACATGAAGTGTGTAAAAACAGTGTAGGGCACTTTGAATGATAGATTGTGGGTGTCCATGTGTCAGTATCCCTGCGGATCTAATGATGAGTAACAGGAAGCTGGTACTAAATCAAAGAAAGCACTAGCACGTCACTGATCAGTCCGGTAACGTCCCCATAGAGGACTTGGGCTTGTGACAATCCTGTAACAAGCTGGATTTATTGACTCTTCCCGGGTGGGCTGGACAGGAATAGCAGGCATGTGTATAATGTTACCCTTGCACGCATATGCTGTGTATTGACCCTTCATAATTATCACCTTGCATCAGACACCAGTAAGATCTAAATATGAACGGTGTTAAATATGCAGTGTGCTTTCTCTTCCCGACAACGTGATTGTGGAGCCCGTGACAGTCGTCGCTAAATTTGCAAATTTTAAATAAACCGGGGAAGCAGCTGCTGGTGTTATCTGCAGCATTTGGCATTGTGGAAGTGCAGAGAAAGCTTTTTCTGAGAGAGAAAGTGTACATTTTAGGGTTATGTGAAGGGACATTAGCTTAAATATAACTGCACATTCAGGCAAATAATGGATAAACATCTACTAAATGGTAAATTTGGAAAACTGCACAACGAGAAACATGGAAATGAGAAAAAGACAAAATAATAAAACCTGGAGGCGTTAAAATTATGAATTTTTCTTGCTAATGTGAATACTTGGGTGAATATTCCAGATTTAGAATTTGCTTCATTGTAATGTCAGGCATCTGAGAAGAAAGCAAATCTATTTTTATCAAAAGGTGGCACGCTTATGAGTTTTAATATAAAGTGAAAGTATGTGGAACAAGTTTCAGAGGAAATAAAAAAGCTGTCACTGTCAACTGCATCTTTTCACTTTGATTTGTGACTGGAGCCAGAGTAAACTTGGACTTAATGAGGACTCAATATAGGCATTAATGATGCGGTACTTGTTTACTACATTTCATTTAATTCCATGCATTTAGTAGACATCTTTATGCAAAGTGAAATAGTCTGCATTCAATTTTAAAAGTTTGTAGGTTTGTATTTGTTTTATTATTTTTTTGAAAATAAGTCCCTTATGCTTAACTCGGCTGCATTTAAATTGTTAAAATACAGTAAAAACATTAATATTGTGAAATATTTTATACAATGTAAAATAAGAATTTTCTATTTTAATATATTTTAACATGTAATTTATTCCTGTGATGCACAGCTGAATTTTCAGCATCATTATTCCAGTCTTCAGTGTTACATGATCATTCAGAAACTATTCTAATATGCTGATTTGCTGCTCATATTTTATCATCAATGTTGAAAATATTTGTGCTTAATATTTTGTGTAAACCGTGATTATTTGATGAATCAAATGCTAAAATTAATTGCATTTATTTAAAATTCTTTGTAACATTTTATAAGTGTCTTTATTTTATCAATTTAATGAGTACATTCTTGCTAAATACAAATATTAATTCAAAAAATATTCTTGTCCTCAAATGTCTGAATAGTGTTTACTGTTTGAGCTAAGGAATCACCAGCATTTGTTGCATTTTGCTTAATTAACTTTTTAAAGCAAAGTTTAAATCCTCCATGAATCTTGTATTTATATTTCTCAATGTGCACGTTCCTTAAACAAAGAAACACACTGAAGAGAGATGATAAGGAGGCAAAAGAGATAATACAGAAAATCTGGATAATCTGCCTCTTTGTACTCATGCAGATTCCTTTCACATTCATAACAGACTGTAAGTGCAGTTAGTAAGTGCAAGTACCAATCAAATGACGGCTTCTCTCCACAGTCGAAAGCATCCTGAAGCTCTTTGACGAGGTTGGCTTGTCCGGGCAGACGGAAGAGCCCTTCTTCTCGAAGACCCCAGTGGCGGATGAAGTCCACACACTGCTCCACCAGCATGGGTGCCATCTTATTGCCATAACGACGTTCATATCGAACCGTCTCTTCCAACTTCTGACCAAAGATTCCTGAAACACAAACCCACGAGGATCAGATAAGCTAAAGTTTAGGAACATTCTAACAAGATTTTACACAATTACTTTGAGACACCCCTGCTGAAAAATGTAAATATTATTTTATTTTATTGTAATTTAATTTAATTTAAGACCTAAATATATAGTGAATATTTTTGGTGGTAATTGTTATATTTGATCTTTTATTGAATATTTTAGGTAGGCTATTATTATGGAAAGTAAGCTATCTGACAAATCTTTTAAAAGTCCATGCTGAAAAACAATCTATTCTTCTATTCCTATATGTAGGAAAAAAGTGAGGAGAGAGCTGCTAAAAAAGCCTGATTTAAGCTATTCTTCACGTCACGCTCTCTGAGAAGAAAATCGCACACTTCCTCTCCTGCCTTGTTCTTTTGTCTGCATCAGTCGGGCTGAAAACAAGCGTGATTCACATGTGGCATGCATATGAGCGGGGATTAGCCCAGACATCCTGGAAGCTTTGGATCGGTGGCACTTTCCGGGTCTCCGGACGCAGACATGCGGTACAAGATGGTACAAATTTAACTAAGCCTAGAAGACAGGAAGGGTTATGCTGCCTTTTTCCTGCCTGAACTGATGGAAGGGAAAAAGAGGTTGGACAGATGAGAGAAAAATATTTCTTTGATTCAAAAGAAAGTCCTACCATGTTTGAAGCCGACGCAACTTTTAATTTTACGGAAGACACTTCTGTGCATGAAACTGTAGTAAAATAAAGGATGCAAAAAGGTGCATCCGAACTGCCTGCCTCTGAGCATCTTCAACAAAAAATCCAAAGTGGCCTACAATCACACTACTGCTGGAAAATCATCCAAAATGTTATTTTCTTCCACTCACAGTCTTGGGAAAAAGCTTTGGGAACTTCCGTAGCTGGATCGCAACTGGACATCAAAATAACGAAGAAAAAAGCCTTGACTTGTGTAGATAGTTTTACTTTTTTATATACAACCCTTTCTGGATGAATAAACACAGAAGTTTCCTGTGAAGCATCTCAGGACAAGCGATGTCTGTTATTAATGGTGACCACACAGGTGTGAGATGGTGATCTGGCTAAAACACAGGAACCTAAGCAGAAAAAAACTTAACATAGACATTCGCTTGGCTTCAGTTCTTTAATGATTAATGCAGAAGCTCTTGCATGAGTTTCTTGTTTCCCATGGAAAGAGTTTGTGAGGAATCAGCCAAACTTAATCTCCTGATGGTTCTCCACTCTGTTCAGTGAGTTCACCTGGTTTACAAAGTGGTTTATGCATCACATTTTAGTTGAGCTTTTCTTCTGACTTTCACTTGACTTTGCTGTCCCTGTGTGCAATGGCAGTCAATTAACAACACTGGACACACACACATGCCAGTCTTCAAGCTATCCAGGGCTTTTCTGCCGACACACACAGTGCTCTTTGTGCTCCTGTACGGCTCTTATCCTGCAAAATATCAAATATGACGAGCTTTCAGACCGGTCTCCTCCTCTCATTACAGTCTTGTACCTTTTAGGTCTTCCTGCCTCATTTCAGACCTTTGAGGTTGCCTCTTCATTTTTTGATGGTCTTTCCTCAATTCTTTCTGTCCCTTGTTACAGTCTTGCATCCTTTGAGCTCTTGTAGTTTCTTTGGTCTTCTCTCCTCTGATCCCTTCTCTTCATCTCATCTTGTCCACTGATTCATCAGATCGCCTTGAAGCCATTCCCTGTATATTCTCTGTGCTCTACTCCTGTATGTCTGGAAGCCGAGCCCGTTCCCTTCTTTAAGGAGGTCTAGATCTAAAGGGGAGGAGACGAACTGCTCCATCCATCCAGACCTGACCTGTACTTCATACGACAGGGCCAAAACAACCCCTCCTCTCCGTCCCCCTAAGGTTAGTGTTAAAAAGCTGCTAAGCTCTTAGCTGTGTAATCGTCTGTTGTGGCTGTTCCCAGCCTTCTGCCCTCATTCCTGCTGTTCACTCCGTCGTGTTTTTGTGGACGTTTGAACAACGGCGCTCTGCACAAAAAGCTCCAAAATAGCCGTGGGCGAATCACTCTCAGCCTAGAATGTCTTCCAGGTTATTGGCGCAAAAGATTATTTACAGAGAGATTGTTTTAATCTTCTTGAATAGAGAATAAAAACATGAATTTGGAATGAATATTCTTTGTCTAAACCTTCTGGTCAGGATTAACAACTCAAACAATGAAACGAGTACAGTAAATGTGCATTTAAATGAGCTATAGAAGTTCACAAAGATTAGACATGCCAACAGCAGCAAATTATGACTTCATTAAAGGGCCTGTATTAGATTCTCAGAGTCACAAGCCATATAGGAGCTGCAAACTGTGTAACACATATTGATATGGAAATTGAAGTCATTTTCATGACTTTAGAAGCTCAAATCTTATTGCCTGGGTTTAACTTGCGAGAGTAAGAGTGGTCTTCATAGGAAGGACTTATTTTTGCTTTTTCTGTAAAGTCATCACAAAACATGCTTTTTCATCAGTGGTCTATTATTCTTTCAGATAAACTCATTGCTTCACATGTCTCTCAGAAAGAACATTTCATAGAGACTTTTTCTTTTGTCTAAATATTGCAGTTCTTGGCCAGAATGAGCTTAAAAGGTTTGGTTATTTTATTTGGTTATTTGTATACACTAACTATACACTAAATTAGTTTTTAATAGTATGTATTAATTAAGTTATCAAATAGCTTTTACTTTTATATATATTTTTTTTCTTTTTAAATTTAATTTCATTAAATTTGAGTAATTTTGGTACAGTATATGTTATAATTATATTTATCAGTTTTTATATTTATTTTTTACTTAAATTTTGTTATTTTTTTGTTCAACTTTTGTTCATTTTAATTTAACAATGCTAGCTCTGCGTGGGACTACAAGAACTAGAAGCATATTATCGCAAATTTTAGTCCTAACTAGTCATCACAGTGTCTTGTTTTTTCATTACAATATAATGAGAAGCTCTCATTGATTCAAAGTTGTTTCTTTTCCTGTGCAGCACTGCATCTTCTGTGAGGACAGATGTCTTTCTTAATACTGCTTGTCACATGTAGTTTGAACATAGTGATATTTGGCATTATTTTTAAATAACGCTTGCATTATTGGTCCCTTGGGTCTCAAGTAATTTCATAGAGTTCCTTGTTTAGTCAAAGTGAACTTTTTAACAAACATGTGATCTCTCTTGGAGCACACTGGTAGTGTCAGCATCAGAGGGGTCAATACTCTATTAACTACAAAGAAAACACTTATATGTCATTGTTGAAAGCCGATAAAGTCGCACTGCAAAATAACAAGTCAAAATCTAATAACTTTTGACTGGGACCTAATGAATTATCAGCTTCTTGCAGCTGCACACACATGCTCTTATCAAATCTGAGACGGCGATGTCGAAGGTCAAGGAGAAGAGACTGGAACACACATGCACTGCAACTGGGTGGTCGTGAAACACCGCAGGACCCCTACAGTGGGATATTGTACACTATTTGACTCGGTGACCTTTGACCTGTGGGGTAAATCAGCTGACTGTGGCAGGGAATGTCACTTTCACAACTACAAATTTAACAAAAGATGCATTCCTGAGGAATCTTAATTCTTTTGGCTAAACATATGTAAACATGAGATATGAATGGCTTTGTGCACACAAATACCACACATGGTTGTAACAAAGAGTCCATTTGTCAAAATCCAATGAACCAAATGAGTTCACAGAGAAATATTTAAAGGTTAAGACGGTGTAAGTCCGAGACTACAAACCAAGCAACTCAAAAAGCACTATGCTGGCCCTATGTATTACAAATGACTGTGTAAAGTAACTTTTGAGTAATTAAACTGTGTGTGTTTACAAGCATAAAATACTTAATGCAGTCAGTCTGTATCGCATGACTTGGTGCCCTCAACTCTGAGGCTGGACTACATGTGCTTATTACTGTGAATGGTTGATTTCTGCCCACACTGAGTGGGATCATTCAGATGGCCATGCAAGGATGAGCCATTCTTGCAGGCCGGTAAGCAAACCTTTAAACTGACCCCAGAAAGTGGGCAGTTTAATGAGGTCGATGCTGTATGAACACCTCCAAACACACCCACATATAGACAGTCAGTTAAACTGACAATCTCACAGACCTAATGGCTGTGTAAATGTACATGAAGTATTTAAATATATGAATACATGCAACCTGTTCAATAATTTTGAGTCTCTAATGATGTTTCTACTTCAAACAACCAACACTAAATAGTCATTTAAATGCTGGCTGTCAAAATCCTTGTCAATAATAAAGTTTTAGACAAGAAAGAATTAGACAATTCTAAACTCCTTAAAAAATAAATATAGAAAAATTACACCAGACAGAATAATAATTTTTTATATTTTTTACTAGTGGGTGCAGAACACTAGTTAATTTATGTAAGTGAGGATAGTAAAATAAAGTAAACTGTGACATATTATACCCAAACATTCTTCATACTTCAACTACCAGTAAAATTGATTAAAAATTAGGACCAAAAATTAGTATTAAGTGTATTTTCTTTAATTGCTAATGCGATGTTTTTACACCACAGACTAACTTTTTAACTCTGAGTTCTAGTCATATTTTATTACCATTTTCTACTATGATACTGTGATAATGTGAGAAATGTTGAAGGTGTCTGAATAAATTTTGGTATGTTAGTTTTTATATTATATTGTAATTTTATATTTAAATAAAATACATATCTGTATATTTACTTATTAATAACCAATTTAATTTTTTACCTTTTAGTTTTAAGAATTTTATGAATTCTAATTTTTTATTTTATTATTATTATTATTATTATTATTATTAGCAACTTATAATATCTTCATTCAGCAGTAGAAAAAAATCATACTTAATATTTTAAATATTTAATGGGAATCGCTGATGGATAATATAGAGTGGTTAATGTTGTAAGCAGAGGTTCAAATAATATTTGGCTCCTTTACCCAGTGAGTGTGCAATACTTATGCAGTAGTATAATATGCAGCACAGTTAAAGCTGTGTAAGTAAAGCAAAGCTAAACTGTGACCCGCCAGTTTATATCCATTAACCAACTATAACTTATTCTGACAAACTGGTTGCAGAGGCTCACCTCCTCCAAACGGAGCCCATATGACCCTGCGGATGCTCTTCACCCAATCCTCCATGTCATTCTGTGTGCTGGCCATAAGTAGATATGTCTCATGGTTGGATGTCATTCGCTCCCTGTCGCCCCCTACAGAGAGAACATTGAAATGTCAGATGTTTGTTGAGTTAAAATGCTAGCATTGTCTTCCATGTAAAAACACAGTAGCGTTTAGCATGAATATCAAAATATAACTTAAAGCCATTATGCACATACTCGGTTTTAATAGTTAGGGCCAGCTAAATGAAAACAGCTTAAGCATTCTTTACTTCTTTTAGTCTGTGAAACTTTCCTCTACAACAGCAATGACTTCTGGAGTTATTTGCTCACTCACTTCAACAAAGCACTTGTCAACAACCAATTAGGTCTCGGTCATTAAAGATGAGTGGCAGAACATGCCTTTGTGTACTAAACCTCAATGACTCTTCAGTGATCTGTCATTAACCCTCGACTCAAAGCCATTATTTAAAAATGTACAGGTGTGTTGACATCTGTGAAGGGTGCTGGGCCTGAGACGTCACATGTTTAGTCTGGTGAGGAATGAAGTGTCTGTCTTGAGAACAGCATGCATGGGCCATTTGAGCTGGCTCATGAAATTAAAACAAACACTTTAATGGTAGAAAGTGATAAATAAAGGCTTTTACACCTTAGGTTTTTGTAAAATACATTTTTAATAATAAATAAATATACAAAACTATTAAATATATATATATATATATATATATATATTAATAATAATTTTAATTTTAATAAGCTATTACAAAATATTTCAAATATTAAAAAATGCATTACAATGAATATTAAGATTTTAAGATAATGCAAAAACCTAATGGTAAAAAAAAATCAGATTTATGCAAAACATATTTTTTATCAAATTGTCAAATTAAAACCATTTATATAATCAACCACTTTTTAACAGGTTTTGAGAATAAAATGTTATTCAGGGAACTTAAGATCTTATTCCATCAGATTGTAAAACCTTTTTGCATTTTAACTGAAATATTTATTTTCACCATTGTTGATTCAATTGGTTTAAGCAAATAAATTGGACACACACACACACACACAAAAAAGCAGATCAATACCGGATACATCTTGCCCCTCATCCATAAGGAGAGAGATGATTACCAGTCTTTAAAAGCATGTCCGACATGTCTAGTGCCTACACTGAGGCAGAGTTTTAAGAGTTAATGGAGATATGATTTGTGTGAAAGACTAAATTATTCATTGTATTCATTTGTGTAGTTCTCCGGGGACTCTCACGGTCTTGATCATCGATTTTCATCTGCAACAAGATCAGTTTGTCAACCATTAAAAATGTATTTATGGACTGTCGAGAAGCAAAGCAGATGGAAATCATTGAAGGAACGACAACGGCAGCAGTGATTCCATTGATTTCTCCACGGCACCCCTCAAAACGGAGCAATTGATCATTCGGGAAAAAGCTTTCAAGCACAACCTTTTCTTCGTCAGATTTGGAAACTTAGAGCTTCAGCTTACTTGCTTGTTAGATTTGCATTCGTTTCATTTATGAAAATCGACTGTTTGCCTTTATTTGGGTAGCCAAACAAGGTGTTAAATTTACAAACTCCGCTCCGTATTACATGTTCTAGGATTGAAAGTTTGCATACTGCAGTGAATTAGACATGGCAATGGACTATTGGAGCAAAAACCATTTAAGTAAACTCATACAGCCCATATATTGTACTTTTTGTAAGGTTTAATGCACCAAAATTGTGTATTTAAATCTCTAGGACTTTTGTCACTGTACCTTTAAAGGGCTACTTAACCCCAAAATGAAAATTCTGTCATTAATTACTCACCCTCATGTCATTCCAAACCTCTAATACCTTCATTCATCTTCAGAACACAAATGAAGATATTTGTAATCAAATCTGAGATATCTGACCATCTATAGACAGCAACACAACTGAAATAATCCAGAAACATCCAGAATATAGAGGTCCAGAAAGGTAGTAAACACATTGTAAAACAGGATGTGATATCAGTAGTTTAACTTCAGTTTTGCGATGATAGGAGAATAAAAAAAATTTGCGCAAAGAAAATTAACAATTTACTCAACCATTCTTCTCCCCTAAGTTCTGTCTTCCGCCATTTTTAAGAGTATTACAATGCATACGTACACTTTTTTTCGTAAAAAAAGTATTCTCCTAGCATCGCAAAACTGTAGTTGTGCCACTGATGTCACATGGACTGTTTTATCGATGTATTTACTACATTTATGAACCTGGGAACATTTTAGTTGTGTTGCTGTCTATGGAGGCTGTCTATTAATGATCTAATTTTCATTTTGAGGTGATCTAGCCCTTTAAGAGTTATTTCACACATACATGGATGTATTTTCTTTAACTAAAACAACAAATAAAACCATTCAAAGGATATCTGAAAAGTCAACACAACCCATCTGATTTACATTTCAGAAACTTGCGCTAGCGTTTCGGCATCCACACCTGTTTTACAAATGGAAATGAAGGAGACAAAAGCTGGAATGTTGAGCTGCAGCCCACCGCCTGAGGCTGGAGATGAATGGAGGGTAAGATAACGGCAACCTAAGCCAAGCCTAAAGTTTCATGGCATATGCACCGACCCGCTCACATAGGAATGCATGCATGCAACAAAGGGCAGACTCGACAGGGGTCCGGCTCGAGCACAGTTTACAGACCATCTGCTGCGGTCTCATCTTCCTACTGGTTATGCACAGATAACAACACATGCACACTCACACAAGAGTCCTGAACAGACTGTCTGATGACCAAGAGGAAGCTAAATGAATCATAAATGAGCCTATCTAGCAGTAAACAATGACTGTTTACCAATTAACACAGCACCTGTTTCAGAGAGAGAGAGAGAGAGAGAACAGATGAATGATAGCCAGCTCAGTCATCTAAACTGCAATGCATGGCTGCTACAAATGAAAGAACAGATAATGACAGCCACAGGGAGACACTTCACATAGAACCATGTGCTTAAAAATAAATAAATTTCTAAGGAGACCATGATTTTAAAGCTTAAAGTGAATTTTAGCTCCAATTGACATTACAGGCTAAAAAGCCAATACTGTGTGTATATTAAAATAAATATATAAATATTTGCAAAAGAATTTTTTATGTTTTTGGAAAGATGCCTTTTATGCCTAAAATACAATAAAATAGTAATATTGTGATTATAATTTCAAATATTTTATGTTACGAATTGTAATTTATTCCTGTGAGGCACAGCTAAATTTTCAGCATCATTACTCCAGTCTTCAGTGTCACATGATCGTTCAGAAATCATGCTAATATGCTGCTCAAGAAAATTTCTTATTAATTGCAATGTTGAAAACAGCTGTACTGCTTAATATTTTGGTCTTACTGTTTTTTTGATTAATAAAAAGTTCAAAAGAACAGCATTTATTACAACATTACAAATGCTGTTTGATCAATTTAATGCACCCGAGCTTAATAAAATATTTATTTCTTAAAGAAAACACCTTACTGACACCAAACTTTTGAATCTCAATATATATATGAAAATAAAAATTAACTTTTGGATACAGGGAAATGGTAAATACTAAACAATGCTTACTAAAACCCATGCCTTTATAAAAAAAAAAGCTTCTAAAAATGTGTACTATACCATAAAATTTATTTCTATCATGCTTCTGTTGACATTTTTGGAGTTCAACAGCATCCATCCCCACTCACATTCACTGTATGGATTAAAATGGATTGAAATGGTAAACAAGTGAAAAAAAATAGCACAGGTTTCACCACCGCAGACCTCAAAATGAGCAGTTCTGCAACAAAACCTTCAGTTTGTTTCCAAGGGCAGGATGCCATTTGCAAAATAAGACGCTCTAATCTAGAATAGCGCATTACATTGAACCAAAGTACCAAACAATGGCATGAAAACAAATACAACTAGTCTAACTATCCCTTAAAAACAACATCAGCATTGCTTCTACTTGCACATGGTTCTCTTCTCAATCATTTTACCCAATAAAACAGCACTAACCAGCACTCTAGCTCACTACAGAGACCCCTGACCCTGCTCTAATAGATTACCTTCCTCTCTAAATGAACTTAACGATCTATGACCCACACGCTCTCCCCTCCCCTCCATCACCTGGCTGTACATTAACGTTAATGTGGCTCCTTAAGCTAGACTTTCCCATGAGTATAGATAGAGGTGACCCATTTATGCTATTCTAGGACCAGCAACCTTTTCCCAATTGCAAACAGAAGCTTTAAAGTTCTGAGCTCACCGTCCATCTTTTGCCTTCTCTCTACCTCGCAGCGGGTGAGTGACGAGCTCTCAAGGGTTCATTATGAACCAGCCTTTCACAAGCTTGCTGCCATTGATCCCGGTGCCAGTTCACACACTCAGGAGGCTAACGAGAGGCCTTTGTGCCCGCTGAGCATTCAACAATCACCCATCTTCATGACCAGGGCAGGGCTGAGCCAGTTAGCAAACCATAATGTGCCAAGGACGATGTCACCGCTTACAGATCTACTCCAGCGATCTTCAATAAATAAGGCTAATATGCAAATGGGTGAGCTAATTACATTTAAAATAACAACATTACATTATGCTGCCAAATATTGCATCATGTGTGCGTGTTTTTCAGGACGCACTGCTTACACACTAAAAAGCACTTATGTAGATGAGAAATTAATTATAGAGATATGTTGCATTTGCAAAACACATCTTTTTGAGGAAGTTGATTTTGCCCTATAATCTTGCACTAACTATTCTGCATATATGACCTATGTTTATTGGCGCATAAAGAAATAGTAGAAGATTTGCTGAAAATGCACACACACTTAGACCATTCAAAATGTATATGAGTTTGTTTGTTCACCAGAACAGATATGGAGAAAATTACATCATTTGCTCACCAATGAATCCTCTGCAGTGAATGGGTGCCGTCAGAATGAGAGTCCAAACAGTTGATAAAAACATTGCAATAATCCACAAGTTATCCACACGGCTCCAGATCATCAACTAATGTCTTATGAGGTGAAAAGCTGCATGTTTGTAAGAAACAAATCTATCATTGTTACTTTAAATCATTGTTTCTGGCCAAAATACAAATCTTACAGTGAAAAAGTCCATACCTTGTTGTCGTCTCACATCAAAATCCACTGACATATTTGTATGTAACTATTTTGGAGTTTTATAAATGGTGCTTGATCTGTGCATATTTCTCTCCTGATTCAGACAAGATTACTTTTTCACTGGATAAAGCAATATTATGTATAGATTTACTCATATTTCACAATGGATTTGTTTCTTACAAACACACAGGTTTATGTTTTACAAGATGCTAAATGATGGACTGGAGTGGTGTAGATGTTTTTATCAGCTGTTTGGACTCTCATTCTGATGGCACCCATTCACTGCAAGTGATGTAATGACACATTTCTCCAAATCTAGTCTGATGATACAAATTCATCTAGCTATATCTTGGATGACCCGAAGGTGAATGCATTTTCAGCAAATCCTCATTTTTGGGTGAACTATTCCTTAGAAATTGATATACATAACATAACACATACCAGATAAAGCAGTATATTTCTATATAGAGAGCCCCATGACAGTGTGTTTAACTCCTGGAGAGATGGTTTACCTAGTGTAATGTATAGCCCTAGCAAGAACCATCAGTGCATGATGTGTCTGTGTGTGTGTGATAAACAACATGAGCATGAGCCACAGACACACACATTCCACTCGCTCTAAGTGTGTTTATCAGTGTGTGCTGCTCCTATGGAATTCTCACACATTGAACAATCTATCACATGAACAAACCCTAAAACATCCAAAAAAGACAAACGAAAATGCTTCATTTTCAACATCTGTCAAGACAGCGCCTCACTGACATAATAAATCTACACACATAGAGCAGGGTCCTTATAATTTATAGACCCAGGATGCATTCTTGAAATGTATCTATGATCATTTTTAAGGGTTCGTCCATGCACATATACACCAGACAGATGTGAGCGTTTCCTTTTTTAAGATACAGTTTCAGGTTAACCCTTTAGTGCACAACGAATGCAATGGGTATTCATTATTAAACATCCACCTTTTTGTCATGCACTTAATTTGCTCACTCTGTACTTCACAGTTCCTGACTGTACAGTATATGCCATTACATTATATAAGGTTAATATTTATAACATATTTGAGCTATTAAGAGCTGATAATCACACATGTGGCACAATGGAAAGCCACATGATGAAGTACACTAGCAACAGTCAATAACAGTGTTACCTACATAAACACCTTACAGTGATGAGATAAATTATTTTCTATAACATTAATAATAATAATAATGTCTTTAAAATGACTTTCGGAATACATGCAAGATGAGATAGAGGGTTAAAAATAGTTCAACTTTTAAAACGCGTCGCGAGACATTTGCTTTACGTCAGTTTTTTAAACGCAAGAGCAAATGCGTTCATGAACTCACCCTTAGAAACTTAACATTTAAACGTCCACATCTGCGATTTCAGTCCAGTCTTGTTTACACTCAGTAAAATCTCACACGCAACAGTTCCAGTGTCAGATTTTGCGCGCTTCAAAATGACACCACCACACACGACAACATTATAGAATAACGCCTCAGTATGCATACTAACCCTTTTTCAGTATCCAGTTGCGGGTGGTTGTTACATGCGTATGGACTCCAGAAATGTACTACAGAAATAAATGCCTCTAATGCTCCTCACTGCTCCGCACAGCAGCACCTCGCGCACCGGCTGCGTGAGACACAATAGGATTAGCAGAGCGCTGTCAGCCCCTCCCCTCACGCGCTCGCTGCCACTACGCTGTTTGTTTGGCGTTCACAGCTGCGTGACGTCATACACTGCGATGAGTGTGAATGGAGGACGCTGTTGTTCATTTACTTTGTTGCATTTATTTCATATCTCACCTTTTAAAACTATGTATTTTTATGTATACAACAACACCAATCTAACTTGTCTTCTTCTCAACTTTTTGTTCTTTGACTGGGGTAAATAATTGTTTTAATTGCATACAAATAAAGCATAATTTGAGTTGAGTTACATAGGTCATATTTTTGTGTTTATATATGCTGCTAATATGTTGTTTAATACCACTGTGATAAAATTTTATTTATGTTGTTGTTTTGTTTTATTATTTATAATGCTTTATTTGATGTCATCTGTCATTTTGTAATTTAATGTAATTTTATTTTATTTTGCATTTTAATTTAAATTAGCAATTTATTTATTTATATATTTATTGGACTATTTGAAGGTTGCATTTCAGTTTGATTTTATTATTAAATTTTATTTTTTATTTTAGCATTCACTTTATTTTGGTTTGTTTAATTTTTTCATTTCATTTTGTTATTTATTTCCATTTTATGTCATTTTATTTAATTTTATTTTAGTGCTTTTCAGATTTTTTTTTTTACAGTACTTAGAATTACTTAGAATTATTTTATTTAAGAAATATGATGGAATTTATCTTATTTTACTTTAGCCAAGACCTTAACACATAAATTTATACACATTCTTTAATTTTCATAGTCATATTATTTTACTATTATAGGTGGGTTAATGTTTATCCATAAAATGATGAGGGAATAATAAAAGCTTACTAGCCCTCATAAAGAAAAAAGGTAACCACTTCCCAAAGTAAATTTGTACATGGGCAAAAATATGAACTTGTTACATGCTACTAATTTGTTAAATAAAGCGTATATTATTTTTCAGGATACAACTCAAAAACACACTGTCTAGTCTAGTCATCTTGACCTCCTGACACACACACACACCCAAGCGCTGTCTGTCTTGGCTGACTCCCTGTTTAGTCATCTATACAGCATTCCCTGCATTTTTCCAGTTTTCCTGATATAGAAATGCACACCCTCCTTCCTCAGGATGTCCCGAACAACTGCTCCAGTATTTCTAATCATACTCATCTTTGCATTCACCATGACTAAACCGATTAGCAAAATTTTTCCTCCTTTAACAGCGAGTCTGTGCACGCCATGTGTCCCTCCAGTAAGTCGGTTAGTAACCACTGACCCAGACAAACTCTTATTCATCTCATTAAAATAAATGAGATCTTCAAGATGGTGGTTTGATAGTATAGTAAATCTTAGAGCTAACATCTGTCACGCATGCTTGTGGGTTTAACACCAACTGCACTGACATAATCAACTGAAGGTCTTTATTCAGATGTCAGTAGAGTTTATGAAGCTTTATTTTACGCAGCTGTCCGAAGGCATTCGCAGGCTGCGCTGTGTGAACAGATTGTTATGCAAACACACTTTGACTCCTGAAAGAGTTTCTAGTGTGCACTGTCTTCTCTCTTTTTCTCTCTTTCCTCAGTGAAGAGACAACAAAGTGCCCATATAACCTTTACAGACATGAGTAACAGGAAGAAGTGACTTGCCTTCCTTTAACAAACCCAGTGACATCATTTCTCCTGTTTCTTCCTGTTTACTCCTCCATAACATCCAGGATGGGCCAGACGTGCTTCGCTGCTCGTTTTTTGGTGACCATCAGCATGAAAATAATCAACATGTAAATACACTAATGAGTCAAAGGGGAGATCTTAACTAGTCCACACATTTACAACCAGTTTGATGTTTAATACTGTATACAGTCACAAAAGAAAGTCTTTCAACCAGTGGGATTTGACTGTGGGCGGGGCTAGCTAGTGTAATGCTGCAAAGTTCAAAATCAACTTCATAATCATGACTTCTAAGGACAATAACTTTGATTATCATGAAAGTGAATTATTGCTTCCTGTTTTAGACATGGTGTTTGATCTGATATAATGACCCTGGCATGAGAAAGTCTTATATAACCCATTATATTGACTAAGACTGCCACAATGGAGAGGAAAAGGATACATTTCACAACTCAAACATGCTTTTCAGGTTATGCTTAACCCTCCACAACGCTACTTTTCTATTTTATTTTCTATGTAAACATGCACTAGATGAACATATATATATATATATATATATATATATACACTGCTCAAAAAAATAAAGGGAACACTTAAACAACACAATGTAACTC
>JAUMHE010000077.1:3752118-3773570 GCA_032359235.1 Enteromius mattozi
ATTACATTTTAAAATATATTCACACAGAAAACAGTTATTTTAAATTGAAATAATATTTCACAATATTACATTTTTTTATGGATTTTTAATCTAATAAATGCAGACTTGATGAGCAGAAGAAACATCTTTAAAAACCATTAAATATCTTACTGACCCCAAATTTTTGAATGGTAGTGCATATTTATTATGTATATATAAAGACACACATACAGTATATTGTATGCATCTTGAAAATACTTACATGTAGTTATATTCTTATATTTATATTATACATAAATATATTTAATATATAAAACTAAAATATCTATCTTAAATATATACATGCATGTGTTTTATTTATATATACATAATAAGTATACACATTTCACACAAATACATTATGTAAAGAAAAACTTTTATTTTGGATGCAATTAATTCGTTTGACAGCACTTATATATATATATATATATATATATATATATGTATATATATATATCCCTAACCCAGGCCAAAATAAAAATTTATAAAAATTTAAATTTTTTTAAAATGTCTTTAATAATTTAATTAATTAAATTAAATTAAAATCTATTTTCTAGACACAAAAAGTTATGCCAACTTCTAAAAACAGAGTTGTTGATTAAATTTTAAATTAAATTAAAGATTAAATTAAACATTTTTACTTTGAATTTATATAAAATAAAATAAAATAAAATGAGATGCAACAATTTATTCTTATTAGACTAATTTCAAGCATTTGAGCAAAAGCCTGAAAGATTTCGTTCAAGAGAGCTCCATTGAATTTTAATGCTGTGCTTGTTTGCATAAGCACACAAACACTGCTAGCTTCGTTTTAGGTTTTCGGAAGAGACTCCCGTTTCCCATTGACAGGAAGACTGAACATAATCCCTGTATAACAGACGGGGCTTTCTACAGGAAACCTCGAGCCGCGTCCTGCAGGCTAACGCACTAAACACCTGTTACAGCACATGTTGTGTCAGTTACTGATAAATCCCCTGAGATGGCATTCATGAGGCAGTACCAGAAAGATAATGCTAAAGCTCAGCTCACAAAATTCATTAAATTAATGGTTAGTAGCTTGTTCGAATCCCAGACTTGAAGTATATATAGCGACGCTCACCTAATCGAAATCTAAGAAGCACGCTGACACAATTTAAATCGAATGTGAACACTTATACTTCCTGCGTCCCAGTTATCATTTTCCATTCGCCATCGGCAGAGACAAATAAAGCACAAGCTGTCCTAAACCCCTCTACGCAGCTCCAGAGATCATTATTCACACAATCATAAACATTTCATTTCTGTGCTGCGCTCGAACATTTCCATTTCCGAGATCAAATTCCTTTGTACAGCCTCGAGCAACAATCTGACACTGCAAGCATCAATCTCTCAGACAGTTTCCACTGCGTCCCGTCGCTGCTCTGATATACAACGTCAAATCACAACACAGCAACAACACAGCCGAGCATGCATTGTGCATCTGAATATCACATATAGCATCTATAATTTACGATTTATCAATGTCAGCATGACACTTGAAGGTAGAAGTGAATGTTAATGGTGTTGATAGGTGAATCTCTTGAGCAAACACACTGATCAAATCAATAGGCCTCTGGAGACCAAACACTGGACTCAATATCTGCAGCTTTCAGACAACAGACATAGACTGAGTATCAATCAATGCCAGCATCAGGCACTGAAATATGAAACTCGGCAATATCTCCCAGGGAAAGTAGCAAAACGTTGAAAACAATATTTCTGCAATGATCAGTCCTGATCTAGAGGCGTCAGCATCCAACTTCAAATGTTTTATATAAAGCTAATTATATCCAGTGTTGTGCATATTGTTCATATACTAAAGAATAAATATGTCAAAAATATTAAATTTATATATTACAAATATATCACATTTATTACAAAAATACATAAATACATTATATATATAAACAAATGCTGAATTTATAATTGTATAAAACTAGTATAAATAAATATGCATAATTATATAATAATATATTATATTATATGATATTTTTAGTTAGGGTTTATATATAAAATTATGTATAAAATAGCATAAGTAAATGTACTATATAATATTATATTACATTGTAATTATTATAATGTTTTATACATATATTTATACATATATTAAAGAATGTCAAAAATATCAAATTTACATATTAGAAATATATCAAATTTATTACAAAAATACATAAATTTATTATATATAAACAAATACTGAATTTATAATTGTATAAAACTAGTATAATATATATAAATATGCATTATTATATAATATATGTTTAGGGTTTATATATAAAATAGCATAAATATACATTTACTATATAATATTATATTACATTATAAATATTATAATATTTTTATACAGAATATATATATATAATATCTGTATACTATATATATAAATAAATATGTATAATCATTAATTTTTATCTCACACACACATAGATAGATAGATAGACAGATAGATTAACAGATTAATAGATTAAAAGATTA
Organism: Enteromius mattozi; assembly: GCA_032359235.1. Lineage (NCBI taxonomy): Eukaryota > Metazoa > Chordata > Actinopteri > Cypriniformes > Cyprinidae > Enteromius > Enteromius mattozi. Next base: position 3,754,630 of record JAUMHE010000077.1, read on the forward strand.
AATTAATTAGAATATGTGTTTATGTGTGTATACATAAATTCTACACATTACACAATGCATTATAACTGTACAATATGAAAGTATATACAATAATAAGAATAATTACGTATAATAATGAATTAGATATTATTTACAAATTAACATTCATGCTTATAAAATAAATAAATAAATAAATATTTTTAAAAAGTACCGTAATACAACTGTAATAAATTCAACCCCAAAGAGAGGTTTTATCTTTTGTAAGGCAAATACGTTTCCAAACTATAACAAAATATGTACACACACACACACACACACACACTTTTTGGCAGGCGAGCGGCTCTGCTCTGATTATTATGACAGTCCTAACGCAGCGTCCAGCTCAAAAGTGTTCAGACAGCTGATAAGAATGTTTGTACTGTAAGCTCGGAGCGTCCCGTCTGCTTTACCAGCCCAGATCCTGCCTGTTTGCTCTGGCAAAGCTGTTGGCCCATGCAAGCTGCCAAAATGAAGAGCTCGCAGAGAACAGAGGGGATTGTGGGATTGAGAACTCTATCTAGGGCTTAGATAGAGCTGCTGAGAAAATGCTGATCAGAGTCAATTTGGGCTTTAGGACTTTAGAAAACACCCTGTAATGTCATTACCTCATTCTCTCTCAGCAAAGATCTGGGTAAAAACAAGCAGACGGACACTCCAACACACCACGTACACACACACACACATACAGCACACTTTCTGTTCCACACCGACAGGACTGGACATTTAGAAATGATGGTTTGTTCAAATGAGATTCTGTAAATCTCACCATAAGATAATTAAAAGTGTTATTTACGACATCATTTATCATTCGAGGCCACGGGCCAACCAGCTGTGCAGATGCTGAGGTGACATGACACCATCTTTAGAAGCAGCCAAGGGCTCCACGTGACCTTGTGACTCTTGGCTCTGACTCAGAATGAGAGTTTAGAGGTGTGAGGTTACCAGCTCTGTAACTTAACATCTCTTCACATCACAAACCCGACAGGACATAAAAGACAGGGATATAAAAGAGAGGAAAGGTGAGAAAAAGAAGACAAAGGGACATCAGTGTGTTAGATCACTGGATATCTTCCTCAGATCACAGTCTGACATCCACCGTATCCTCTCCATCCAACCACCTCATAAATCAATCAGTATTTGGATGAAAATATAAACTCAGGGCTATTTTGAAATCTGGGTTATCTTGACATTGTATTTAATATCATTAACTTTTACAACATATTCAATATTATTAATATTATAGTTAATATTTTAGTTTTAATGTAAATATTACAACTATACCTTTTTGAATATATGTAAAATTATTATTTTTTATATATTCAAAGCATTTCATCATTTGTACTCTGCTAGCTGTATCGTGGTGCACGCCCAAATCCACTGTCATTTTGTAAATAATACTATTTTTTGTGAGTGTTTTTAGGTGAGATGTAGTTGATGTAGACTTCACATTTGAATATTTTTGTTGTTTGTTTTGGAGATTTGAGCTCCAGTGTGTGATCGGCTTTTCAGTGCTCATTAACTCGCTGAGAGCAGCCTCACCTTACTCAGATCTTTTGGAATTTGCTGCTGGCTCTGATGTCTCTATAGTGGTTAAACATGAGCTATAATTTGTTTTGGGTAAATCTAACGGGCAGTCTTAGATCTCATTAGTCTATTATTTATTCTAGAGCAATTTGTTTTGGCTGAGGGCAAAGACTCATTTATATAACTTTAATGCTGTATATCCAACCTGGTATCATGACGAAAACATAACATTACTTTTTCGCAAGACATGAAATATGTACCGCCATGTACATTTCGTGACATATTCAATATGAAACACTGGGTAGTCCTAAAACAGTGTTCCCAAGAACAGACGGACGTATGTTTTATGTGACATTGGTTTTGTGTGATATTGGCCGATGAGTGGCGCTATAAGTCTAATGCTCCACAACATTATAAAATAATGCACCATCTGCACTACACCTGGTATGAACAAAAATGAATGTGACATAAAAACACAATCTCAAGCATGCCGTTTTAGTTTGTTCTTTGATCTCACATCTTTCAGCTGTTTCATTCTGAGCCATGTTTTTGACAGGATTTGTATCCAAAGCTACAAAGCAAGTGTGATACGTTTAAAAAGCGAAACAGCAGGAAATTGAATAAGTAAGCGATTACAAATGCTCGCTGTTTTACCACCTCTAGTGTTAATTTCTGTTGGAAACTGTGCTTCTTGGTAGGTATTTTACGTCTTGTGAAAAAGTTCCCAGAGGTAAGTTTTTGTCATGAGGCCAAGTAGTGTATATCAGAGCGCTGCCTTTTTTGACTGAATTGCTTAGAAACTTTTATTATGTCTGCTGTTGCTTATTAAGTCTTATGATTCAACAAATAATATTTTATATAAATAATAGTAGTATTTAATAAAAGTATTTGGCATTGAGAAACAGTGTGTGTGTTTGTGATGGTGATTTTAGTTGAATTGTTCCGGCGACAAGAGACATTTTTATGAGCGAATCAGCAGTAAAGACTTATATTGAAAGACACTAAAACGCGGTTGTAAAAAAGGCAGCTACTTTTACGTTCAACAACACTTTAAGATGCAACCAACAAATGCACAGAGCAGTGCTGTCATCGAAAATCACCCTTAAAGCATGAAAGGATATTACGACAAAGATTTCTCTACATTTAAACTAACGTTTTATTGTGAATATGAGACTGAGCTGAAGAATGCTGTATCAGATGCAGGTAATCACATTCGCTCAGTCCATCTCTCTCTCATAATACTCTACAGTGAGCTTTTAATACAGTAATATAGTAAGCTTTTAATTAAGCAACTCAATGTTCCTTCATTCTATAGTAACATTTTCAAATTATTAACGCAGGATTCAGCTGTTAAACTGTCATCTTTTGATATGAAGTAGTTCCGCATACAAGATGATTTTGAGACACCTGGCTGTGTCCTTAAAGCGAGCCGACAAAGTGGCTGTTTCTTGTGGCGCTGAACAGCTATATAAACATATAAAGTATACAACATACAGTACACACTTGCATTTATAATATTAAATGTAGATATGAGCAATATCTCATGTGAGTATCGCTCTATATTAGCATAGAGCTACCTGTTGTATATTATAGCAAACTTCATAAAAAAGCTCACAACCGAGTTATTAAAGATTTCATTTGAGATTGTTCTCTCCTGCAGGCTGTCTGTGAGAAACAGAAATGTAACTTCTGTAATGTAAATGTAAGTGCTCCTTTCCTCCGTCTAATAATCCCACGCTGAGACTGCTTAAGTAAATGTCATCATTTCTGTTGAGTTCTGCAGTTGATGGATGACCGCTGCAATTTCAACATCGCACGTCACAGCGACCGCTACATCCTCGTAACATGATGTTATTGTTGCAGGCCTCACAAGGGTCGTTGACAGGGGAAGCAGTTGAACCTTATCTGAACCAATCACAGCCTCCGCTCTGACATAATGACAAATCCCATTCAGTCCTATTTAATTACGTTTTCTCTTTCCTGTCTCTCAGTCTCCATCTAACCAACTCTGACAGTTCGAATGTCAGTTAAATCTCTGCAGGACAATGTAAACCCTCAAAAAGTGTTGACGGCTCTCGCTATAGGGGATGAGAATTGACATCTGCTAATCTAATTCAGACTGCAGTCTCTTGGGGCTGGATGTATAAGACAGGTCTGTCTGCAACAATGAGAAAGACATGACTGTGTCTCACCTATATTCAGTGGAAAAATATCTTATATTCTCACCTAATGGTCCTTCAGATATTAATGTTCACCTTTGAGCTAGGAGCCAGAGGTTTTAACATCATTGTGCAATAAATCGAGCTGGATAATGTCATCGCTGGACCTGCGTTATCGTTAATCCACCTTCGGAGATTTGGACAGTCTCCATTATGTGGGCTGGAAATGCACAATTATCCAGATGCATGGCTGGGAAAGTTATTTCTATGTACAGTTGATATATGAATGTACAGAAATGCAGACCAAGTGTTTATGAACAAGACTTTCAAATAGATTTTTTTAATACCATCATAATAATCATATAAAATTACATATGAAATGATATATATGAAATATGATATATATATAAATGAAATATATATATATATATATATATATATATATATAGTAAAAAAAAAATATATATATATATATATATATATAAAATGTAAAATACATAATAAAAACTTGTTTTTGTAGTAATTATTATACAATTATATTTATTAAATCGTAAGCATATAGACCTAAATATTTATTAGTTATTAATAATTATTTTACATATTTAGTAAAAAAATAAAGGATTATATGTGTGTATATATACGTGTGTGTGTGTGTCAATAATATAGAATTAAATGTTCATCTTTTTAGTTTTGAATATTTTAGCTACATATTTTTTTTATTAAATAAAAATAAGATATTTATTGAAACAATATATTATTACAATATTCATCCTACTGATCACATTCTGCAATTTTTCACCAAATTATTTTCTGTTTTAAAAATGAATTTCATGAACTAAAAGAAATAGTAAGCCTTGGAATTAAACTGTTTTAGTTGCTGTACTTTTTATGATTTACATTTGTGAATGAGCTCTGTTAAAGCCACCATCTTCACATGCAAAATAAGAACTATTTCCTGGCCGATTTGTTAAATGCCAGTGTTTATATATAAATGTGTGTTAAAATGAACTCTTTTGCAGCTTATACTTTTCATAAATAGTCTGGATGGATATTAGATTTCAGAGGAAAAAAGAAAAGATTGTATTTTCCACTATATGGCCTTTTTAATCTAGCACAGCTACAGTGGTGCATGAAGAAGCATTAGAGAGCATCGACACCCCAAAGTGCCACGTCAGCTCTTCAGATAGCCTTAAAGAGAGGAGCGCATGAAGATAAGCAAAGCCAGTCAAAAGACATCTTTTTAAAAGCATCTGAATTGGCTCGAAGAACGAAGTACTAAACTACAGAGACAGAAAGACAACAGAGAGACGGGAAGAGATCTCCCTAAAGCTCTGTCTTTCATCTTTCTTATTCATGCAAGCAAATAATCATGCACAGAACACAATCAAAATTAACGGGTATGACAAGCAATATGTCTGGAAGAAGTCACTTCTGCTCAACAAGCCTGCATTTATTTAATCCAAAATACAGCAAAACCAGTAATACTGTGAAATATTTTTTTACATTTTTATATATTATTTTGATACGAGTTTAAATTTTAATTAACATTTTAAAATGTTATTTATGCTATTTATTTCTGCAATTTTAAAGCATCATTACTCCAGTCACATGATCTTTTAGAAATCACTACAATTTTCAGATTTGCTGCTTAACTTATTATTATTATTATCATGTTGAAAACAGTTAAGTAGAACAGAATGCTCAGAAGAACAGAATTTAATATATATATATATATATATATATATATATATATATGCTATATATATTATAAATAGCTTTATTGTCACTTTATAATGCATCCTTGCTAAATAAAAGTAATAATAAATATATAATGATATATAATGACTCCAAGCTTTTGAAATATTAAAAATTAAATAATAAAAAAAGTAAAATATTGATAGTAATATTGGAAGGGTTTTTTGCCATTTTTTAGCCTTTATTGTGATAGGACAGATCAATATTGATAGGAAGTGAAGTGGGAGAGAGGGATCGGGAAAGGTCCTTGAGTCGGGATTCGAACAGCGGACACCCAAGTGCAACAGCACTGTATGTCAGCGCACTGCCCACAAGGCTATCGGTGAAGACTATTGATAAATGATAAATGCAAATCAGCATATTAGAATGATTTCTGAAGGATCGTGTGACACTGAAGACTGCAATCATGATGCTGAAAATTCAGCTTTGATCACAGGAAAAAAATATTTTTTAAAATATATTCAAATAAAAAGCATTTATTTTAAACTGTAAAAAATATATATATATGTATATATGTATAACCATATCTGACAAGTACACTATTTTATTAAGTTGAACAATTGATAGTTTTGAAACAATATTCATAGTAAATTACATAAATACATAGGAAACAATCGCATTAAATAACCTGATTTATTCTCCTCCCCTTCCTTGTTTTGTCCAATAAAAAACCTTCTGACAGACGAACAGGCTCCATGTTCATGATGCCACCCACCTGGGTTGTAGTTTAAGTCCATGACGGGACAGGAGCTCTATCTGTCCAGCACAAAGCTCTGTCCTGCTCTTCTCATATGTGCATTTCTCAAGGTTTGTCTTCTCTCATCCTGTTGTAATGTCCTTTCAGCATGATATTCAGTGTGTCTGAGCGTCTGAGGACAGCATCGCTGGTCAACAGGTTCTCATGCGTGTGTGGAGAGCAGCGTCTTTGGATCGGATGGCGTTCAGTGATGCACTGTGACGATCTAGCGGAAGGCAAGAAGGGGAGCTTGGCTCATAAATCACAGCCGCTAAGGCTCTTGGGGGTCCCGGCCTGGCCTGTAAATTTGACGATCGAAGAGCGGGAACTCGGCCAAACAGCTCGACCCCTCACCATGCTCTATAAATACAGACAGAGCTGCTACCGGTCGCTACAGAGAGGAAACTGAGTCCCTCTAGTTCTTTTTTCCTGTTGCACTTTGATCCATAAAACCCTTTCAGAATCCACTAATTTCCCTTTAATCTGCCTGAAAGGAATGATATGGATGCTTTTTTCAGTGTGAAGTGAAATAGCGCTCCAAAAATGACAGAAAAGTAGGTCATGCATTTAGTTTGACTTTATTATTTGGTGTGACGTCCTCATATGCCTTTTTTTTTTTTTTTGGAGCATAGATGAGTTTTTTTTTTTTTAGAGAATAATGATTTAGAAATAAATGAACAAAAGTTTATATATATATTTATAAATAAATATTTACCATGTACACACAAGTAAATATATAATATTATCAATAATTAAAAATTATAAAAATGAATAAACATATTTACAAAGAAATAAATAAACTAATAAATATTCAATATGTATAATTAAATTATAATAAAACTAATTTTCAACTTGCATGGATGCATAAAAAATACAAATATTTAACATGCATTTTATATATATATATATATATATATATATATATATATATATTTGTCAATGAAAAACAAAATATATAAATGAATATGTATCATGTATTTCTAAATAAACAAATGTATTTACAAAAGTTTCTTAATAAATCTTCAATATGAATAATTAAATAAACAATAAAATAAAAAATATTCAACATGCGATACTTGCATAAATAAATTATGCAACATTTAACATGTATATATTTCTTAATAAATTAATAATACAGCCATATACATATATATGTATATATAATAATATATATATATTATTTAGAAGTAAATAAATATTTAATACAAATGTATTTCTAAATATATAATAATACAATTAACAAATTAATATTTAACATGATAAATATATAATAAATATAAGGACATAAATAGTTAATATTAATTCATTTAAATAAATATTTAACATTTATGTACTGCATTTATTGATAATTAACAAAAAGAATAAATGAAAAATAAATGAATAATGAATAATGAATATTTAAAATGATTGATTGAATGAATCGCATTTCTGGAGCTTAGCCACATCAGTCCCTATTCACTCATTCTATGCAATAAGCTTTTTACTGATGCTACATGTTTGTGAAATGACATGAGGGTGATTTACAAAGACCGTTCCTTCACGTAAACGTTACCCAAACAGCTTTAGCATCCACTGACCCAGCAGTCAATGACAGTCTGTGACAGTTTAGGTCGCTGACACTGTCTGAAAACTGCCCGGTTTGCAAGCGCCGTGTGTGTATCCGCTTTTACAGTATCTGCTATGCTGGATATGTCAGAGCCGCGAAACTGGTCTAGAATGTTCCCTAGAGTGTCAACACCGTGTTCACTTACACATGAACTATAGATGTCGAAGGTAAATTTAATGTAAATGCTAAACCTGATATCTGCTGGTGTGTGTTTGTGAGAGGCAGAAAGAATATTTAGAAGGGCTTGAAGTTTGCTATGACAGCCAAACATCCTCTCCGTTACCAGCTTATGTAACTGTCTGTGTTTCCCATTTTGTCTCTGGCATCTGTATGCCTGCTTACACACACACACACACACAGTCACTCTTCATAAATATACAGACTTCTTGACCTCTCACGTAAAGTGAAATTCCCTCATCATCAATTACAGACCTTAAAAACTACTAAAGTCTCTTTCTGAGAGCGTGGTCTACATCTCGGAGATATAATCAGAGCATCAGTGACATCTCAACCTCGTTTAGCTCTGACTGCGATGCCAAAAGCCTCCATCTGTGAACAAACACCAGAAACGTGCGACGTAATTCTGTGACTGAGAAACACAAATATTTCTTCCTGCATGGAAGATGAATTATAAAGCATTCATTCAATAAAGCTTTACAAAAGGGCCAATTTGCATAAACATTTTAATTCATTTTTGATACTTTGATACAGCACAGACACTTATACTGTGTGTTTATGGCCTCAGGTCTGTCTGTGGCTGTAGAGCTGAAGATATGAAAAAGGCCTAGAGAGAAAGAACTAGACCTTGAGAGAGACAGAACAATGGCAAACTCATTTTTCTTTCCTCTGTCTTTTCAATCATGCTGAGGACAAAAGACATATCCCACACCAGGAGCATTCTGGGATATCTGCTGTTCCCTCATGTTATTGCGGCTGCTGTTTTCAATCTCGGGTGGCATCAATCATTTCCTTTGACCAAGAGCCCACTCACAACTTTAGATATGTTAGATGAAGGCCTCAAGTACGACACAGTTTCCCTCTATAACCCCCAGTATCCTTGATGAAGCAAGATGGTGCGTGATTTTAGTTTTAAAATGCTTTCGTCCTTGCTGAGTGGATGAATTATGCATAACTAAAGCTAAAAACTCCAACTTAAGATTTTATTTTAAAAATATCTAAAAAAAAAAAAAAATCACTAAAACGTCAACTAAGAGACACATATAAATAAATAAATAAATAAACTACAACTTATATATACAATTATATACAATTATATATATATATATATATATACACACATACCATTTTTACATACAATTTTTATATATAATTACATACAAAATATATAGAACATTTAATACTAATATAAATTATAACCCCACCCTCAACAAAATTACTTAATGAAGGAAAACAGAAAATATCTAAATGAATTCTAATTCAAATTATTAACAAAAAATGTAAAAAGTATATCAAACTTAAAAAACACTGCAGTAGAGCAATGTTATAATTTCTGAACTTTTATGACATTATTTTAATGAATACTTCATTAAAACACTGTTTCTGGGATCATTTCTTCATAGTTAAATAAATAAACTAAAGCTTAATAATTTAAAAAAAAGATGCATTTAAAAATACCCCAAACTAATAAAAATGACAAAATAAATAAATAAATAAATAAAATCTATTAACAATGCAGCAGACAAATATGACAATTTCTGAATTTTATGACATAATCTAAATCTTTATTAAAATTCAGTTTATTTCTTCATAACTAAATAAATAAATAAATTAATTAAAACTTAATAAAAACTTTAGATTTAAAAAAGAGGAACAAATGAATAATAATAATAATAATAATAATAAAAACAGAATTACTAAAATGAAAAGATTAAAATATAATCTAATAACACCGGAGCAGACCAATATGACAATTCCCACACATATTATGACATTTTTTAAATAGAACTTAATTAAAACCCTGATTATTGGATATTTGCATTCATAAAAATAGAAATAAACCAAAACTTAATAAAAACTGTATTTAAAAAAACAAAACAGAAACTTACATAAATGACAAAAATACACTGCAAAAAATGTTTTATAAGACTAGATTTTTTGTCTTGTTTCCAGCCAAACTATCTAAAAATTCTGAAATCAAGAAGAATTTTCTAGACAAGAAAAAATTACTGTCTTGTTTTTAGAAAAAAACAAGCTAAAAATAAGTGTCTTTTTGCTTAGAACAAGCAAAATAATCTGCCAATGGGGTAAGCAAAATATTTCAATTTACAACAATTTACAAACTTTAACTAAAGCTCTGTTTTTGGTCATTTATTCAAAACTTAATATATGTTGCTGTATTAATTCTTCGAATCAGAACAAAACCTAGAAAGATATGTGTTCATAAATTAATAAATTACTACATAATTCTAATTGGTTGATGACATTGCGTTTGTGAGAACTGTTAAACATGCCTGTAATCTCCAGAGAATATTGAGTGCATTCATAGCGAAGCAAATTTTCACACTCAATAGAAACTTCGTTCTGAAACATTCAAATGATATTGCTTTCAAAATAGGACATAAAGACAACACTCCTCAGGTCAAGACCTGCCGATTCTGACATCTGGAAATCATAAAACACTCAGTAAAAATGGCTGACATATAGATGTGAGGAAAAATAAAGCTCATATCGCCACTTCCTCTGCCAAGACGAGTCCAGTGAAGTTAAATACACATCAGAGGGTATTTATGGTGTGTGAGAGCTCGTGATGACAGAAAGCATTTGAGTTTCCTCTCAGCTCAGGATAAAACTCCAGAGAACAGGAGAACCTGCCTGCATGGGTTCAGCTCACCCCAGACCAGCTTCCCTGACCTAAATCCAGAGCTCAATAATAAATGTGTTTGTGTAGGTTTGCAAAAATAAAATTCAAGAACTTTACATGAATCAAACTATTAAGGCCACACCAAACACAATAACAGTAAAGATAAAGTTCTAAAAATGTTAAAGAATAGCAGCGTCTACACCACAACTATAACGATAAAGGACAGAGAAACGATGTCGTTGGGAATCATTTTCAGAATTATTTTTTCCAGCTGATGAACAATAGAAACATTGACAACTAATCAGGATCAATCCTGCTATCACACGCTTGAGAATTTAAAGCAGACACAAACATATCGTGCTTGGTGTGAACGGGCCTTTAGAATGAATCAGAGTTTTAATTCATATGAGAAAGTGGACCATTCAGGACGAAGCAGTTCACTAGAATGAATCAGAATTTCCAAAGTTCTTATGCGAAAAAGAACTGTTTGTGACAAATTGATTCAATAGAACGAATCTCTCCATGAGTCCTAAATGATATGCATCTGTTAATACTGTTAATACTTGACTACAGTTAGATTTCTAAATATATCACGTTTAATTATATTAATAGTTATATTATAATATATTATATATAAAGAGTCACATTAATTTGAACAAACAAAAATGTTTACACAGTATGTTTTACAGTACATTTAGCACAACTACAAAAAACTATACTGCATAATTTATATGACTCAAAGATAATAATTAACTAAATATTCTGCTAAAAAATTATATTTTTATTAAATGTGTTAATTTACAAGAATAACCCCTCCTATATATATATATATATATATATACATATCTTTTGAATATACCACACATGAATGCAACATATAAGAGAGGACCATTTATAACAAACTGATTCACTAAAATGAATCATACTTTCAAATGCTACATACTGTATGAGAGAAAGAACCATATTTCAGAATGAACTGATTCACTGAAATGAATCATACTTTCAAATGCTACATATAGGAGAAAGAATCATAAAACTTATTGAACTGATTCACTAAAATGAAGGAGACTTTCCAGTGCTACAATTGCTTTTCCTTATATAGTTTATTACACATGTTCCCAACTCCAAACCAAACACAGTTGTGCTGAAAATAATTTTTATAAATTTTTATAGTATCTCCTTTAGATGTTCTATCCCCCCCAAAAAACAAGCTTTTCAGGAAAATATTCAAAACTCACACATTTCTAATTAACTCATTTCTAAAAGTCATTTTCCAAAAATCTTAGTAAGAAGCAGCAAGCAGGTCTCTGACACCCACACAGAGTCTACTACGAAAGAGTCTAGCAGTGATACGAATCCCTCAATTTGTCCCTGAGCCATACTGGTCTCAATCAGGTCCGAGACTATGCTATCAGCACCCCCACAGACACTTCTGACTTCAGCAATATCAGTTCCTGGAGCCATGACAGCTCCCACACGAGACCCGAGGCTTATGAAAGACCAAGACAGACAAGGGATTAATCAGACCTGAATGAAGTGAACGATGAAACAAATCAAGTACAAACTCTTCTTTCGGTCCCTCAGGCTCCGGCGTGAGAGATGAGGGGACGAGGAAAACACGGCGTGTGACAACATGATTCAATGAATGACCGCCATCAATCACACACTTCAGAGGACCGAGGAACAGCGGGGAAAACAGACTGAACGCAAGACTAAAGACAGCAGGACAGCTTAGAGAAAGAAACGAACACACACACACACACACACACTTAGACGTCAGCCCTCACAGCTGGGCCCGGAACCGCTTTTATTCTAATCAGTTCCTTAATTTGCATAAATCCATTGCTAGAAGTTTGAGCTTCAATGCATAAGAATCTTTTGAACATAAACATAAACATAAAACCTGCTTCTATGGTTGCGTTTGAACTGTATTTTCAAAGTTTTAAATGAAGATTATTGACATTTTTACTACTATTGAATTATTTTTACTGCAAAATTTCACATATAATGTAATATTTTATTTGCTGTCTTTGTAATTATTTGTTAAATTTACTAGCAGTTTGTTAAGGTAATTCAAACATCATTTTTGGTTTAATTATTCCTACCTGGTCTCACGGCCAGGTCTCATCATTTTCGCACAATTACTTAAGAATATCATGTTATGACTTTAAAACAATATTAATATGCTGGGAGATTTGAAAACTGATGCTTTTGAACATTAGCATCACACATATCCAGCTTCATATCTATGGGTTTTTACTGATGGTAGCTCTGTTCGGTAGCTCACGGAGTACAGAGATGTACTTGAGACAAGGAGCTCCAGTTCGAAACCCGTGTAACTACGGTTTGACAAAACAGTTCTAATCTGGGTAAAAATTGAAATGGCACAGTTGCATCAACAAATCAGTTTTGCATTTTTTAACACTATCGGGTAGGTTTAGGGTTGGATTTGGCGTAGGGCAATAAAAATGTAATAAAAATGTGCGGGTTCACGTATTGAACCTGAGTTTTAGCGCCACTCAGTGGACATTTCTCTTGGAAACTGCAGTGAAACGTGCACGTAAAAATGTACACAGAGGTACATATTTTTAATTTTTAATATTTTCATTCACATAGCAGAACAGTGTTTTAAGTTGAATAATGTTCAATGTATAGAGTGAAAAGAATTAATTTTATAAGCATCTTCTCCTACAAATCATACCACAGTGAGATATTACTGCTGAAGATGGATTGCAATAAATAAAATTGCTGGAGAAAACCAAGAAAGATAAAACTGAAAATCCATCTTTATGAGAAATATCATAACCATATCTCTAACCCTTCTTTGTTAGAAACAGAAGCAGAGAGAGAGAGTTTCATGCACCTAAGGCTATTTAATTTAATTAGGCAGATATCTTCTCTATTACATTACTGGAGGACTGGAATGTTTTAGAAGGACTTCAGTGAAAAAAGAAATGGTTTATTTAAAAAGTGCTAGTAAATTTCACAATTACAGAGAAACGTCAAGTAAGCCACTGAATTAAACATGCAATTTTAAAGTAAAAAGAAAAACTGAAATGGTATTTTCTTGTAAAATGTACTCTAATAATCTTATTTACAACTTTAAAAAATAATTTGTAGAGTCTAGTTTGCCTAAAAATTGAAGTTTTGCTATTATTTACAAACTTCCATGTTGTCCAAAGGCTTTCAAACTGAAAAAAGATGATGCACTTGACTTGTGCACTATTCTGAAGTCATATAATAGCTTTGCTTTAACTTAAACTTAACTTAAATATATTGACATTTAGCTCTTCTTGACATGTCCACTGAGAGTAATCTTTTAAAGGATATTTATAATGGTCCTCAAGTCATACAGGAGAGCATGTTCTTATGATGTTTTTGCTCATTTTTCAAGCTTGGCAGCTCCAGTTCCTATTTATTTTAATTGCATGGACATGTTTAATTCATTAAAAAATATTGAATCAAGTAAACTATGGCAAAAATCTAATTTGGGGTTGCATATCTGCTTTAATGAAATGCAAATATAATTCACAGGATGGACAATATACTTGGACATAATCTACTTACTTCCTCAGTTCATACTAACAAGGCTATAGCTCATTTCAGCTATCTCAGCTCTATTTATATTAGACAGAAGCGCAGATAAATATGAACCATGTTGACATGAAGAGCCCATAAATAAAGCCAGAAGAACAGGGGAAACCCATCAAACTAGACAGGACAAACAAATTGGTCAATGTCTGCCAAGACAAGAACACAACATTAAGGAAACGCTGATCTGATAGGACAACAGTGGTGTTCTCTCACTAACAATGGTAAATGGTAAACAACTGCATTACAGGAAAACTTCTAACACTTGCAGCAGCGGTGCATGAGAGTGAACTGATACGTATTCTGTGCTAAACGTAATTTATAACCGTTCGATTGAGCAAATTGCCCAGAGCCAGAGGGGTTCAGGAGCAGAGTGAAAGAAATCGAAGCACAAAGTGCACAGTGATTCATTTTGTACGCTGCTTCTGTGAGATTGAATAAAACACTAGCTTTTAGCTCCACGATAAAACAAGGTATATCATTTGCACACACAAGCACGATGCATATAGCTGTGCTGTATTTACTGTGAAGGTCAAACATCTCCTAACACTGATAGCAAAAGGTCTTTTATTTTGTGTTCCAGAGCATTATTTCTCAGCAGAAGTGCAATTTTTAGTCCTGCTTTCAGACCTCATACAGTGAAGGCAGTCGGGTTTGACAGGCTAATGTGGAGAGTCATCAGTTTTCTCTTGAAAAACCCACAGTTATGAAATGTCTCTAATTGCTCGGCAGATATGGGAAGGTCGTATCTTCAGTGAGGTCACTGTCTCTGGGGAGCTTCTGACATCACTGTCACTGGAATGATAATTAACTCCATCTCATCTTATAAGTGACAGATAAACGCAGCACTGCTGAATAATTACATATAATTTCTCTTACTAAAATCTATATAGGAAATTGTAAAACATTAAATTTGCTTTCTCTAGAGAATAAAACAGTATGGAAAACATACAACAAAACAAACCCAAACAAACATACTAAAACAACACAAACCTAAACAGACCTACACAAAAACTTACTAACACTTAAACAAACCATGCTAAAACAAACCAATAAAACAACACAAATCTAAACAAAACAAAACCAAAAAAAAAGACAGAACAGCACAGACTTAAACAAAACACAACAAACCTAAACAAACAATGCTAAAACAAAACAATTTAACAATACAAACCTAAAAAAAACACAAAATACCAAACAAATATTCTAAAAAAAAAAAGATAGAACAACACAAACTTAAAGCAAAACAAACCTAAACATACTACGCTAAAACAAAACAATACAACAACACAAGCCTAAACAAAACAACAAATCTAAACAAAAATACCAAAAAAAATATGGAACAACACAGACCTAAATAAACATGCTAAAACAAACCAGTAGAATCACACAAACCTATACAAAAACTAGATAGAAGAACTTAAACAAAACATTAAAAACCTAAACAGACAATGCTAAAACAACACAATAGAACAACACTAACCTAAAAAACACAAAAAAACAAAAATTCTAAAAAAAGAACAACACAAACCTAAACAAACAATGCCAAAGAAAAAAAAAAAACAATACAACAACACAAACCTAAACAAAAAATCTGAAAAATGATAAAAAGATAGAACAACACAAACTTAAAGCAAAACAAATCTAAACAAAGGTTTCTAAAACTAAACAATAGAACACAAACCTAAACAAGCATGCTAAAACAACAAAAAAGGAAGGAATAGCATCAAAAGATGTAATAACAAAAATAAATAAATAAACATAAAATAAACCTAAACATAGAAAAAACAAAACATAAAAACTTTGAAAAAAAGAAGTTGCTAGTCCTGGTGCATAGTCATTAGTCGAGCCATGCTACTAGTTAATCTACTAGTCAAGCCATTTTCAATTTTATGTAAACCATTAGGCTTGTACTTTCCTTTCTATCTTATATCTAAACGGATGGAGAAAACTTTGGAACTTAACTGTATGTGAGGACAAACTTGCAGCAGTAGATTTTAAGTTGATAGCTAACTCACAGATATTATAATGATGGATGTGTCTCATTTTCTGGAGCTAGGGTCGTTTTTTTTCTGACCTTTTGGGTGTTGAATGAAAAACGAGGTGCAATTCACTCAGTGATTGAACACTTAATATACTGTAGGCTGCAATCTAAAGCTATTTTTTAATATAAAACGACTAAGGTGCAAATGAGGATGAAGACGGCAGTGTTTCGTTGACTGGGTTTTGGACTGACTTGTGCAGTTGCCATGGTTTCATGTCCTGCTAGGTTAATTAACACACAGTGCTATACCGTGCCTGTTGAAACGTACACATACATGTCATTTATCAATCTAAGTTCAATCTTACAAATCATTTAAAGCACATTGCATAAACATACACACTCAGGTATATTTAATTAGCAATGCTATTTAAAAACAAAATATCCAAAAATAAAAAAAAATGCTGTTTATTGATTTGGTCAAATATAGCACTAAATCACTTGTTCACCAATGGATCCACTGAAGTGAATGGGTGCCGTCAGAATACAAACAACTGATAAAAATAGCCTAATGATGATTTTATTTATTACAAACATGAAGCTTTTAATTTCACAAGGTGTTACATTAATTATTGATTATTGTGATGATGTATGGACTTTCATCCTGACGGCACCCATTTGTTACAGAGGATCCATTGGTGAGCATTTTGGGTGAACTGTTCCTTTAAATCAGTTTGTTTTGGATACTGCTGAGCCAAACGTGCTTGAAAATGTTATTAAATGTCATTAAAACTACAAGTTTATTTGGAAAGAAATACTTGTTAAGACCATTTTTAGAGCAAATATAAGAGATCTAGAATACCCGCTACTACGAGTCACATTCATTCCAATGCAAGTGGGATTTAATAACCGACAACTAATCATCAGAAAATAGCCATTTTGTCATCATCCTTCAATCAAACATTAACAAGAGTTGTCCGACATGGGTTCACCAATCCAACATGCCAAGTAACATAAATACAACTGTAGAAAATAATGGCACCGTGGTACTGTAAAATTGCTATTCATTCATCAGGCACCCTGGGAATCCTGTCAAAAATCTAATCATATTTGGAGATTTTATTGCCTTAGCTCTCAGAGAAATAATAAACTATAAAATGTGTCAGACGAAAGTCTCTGTCAATTATATTGTAATCATTTCTGGTACCCACGAGAAGACCTGCTGTAAAATTTTTATACGACATAACGCATCCTTTTAGGATGAATAAAGCAATAACAGTGGATGACGAAGAGCAAAACAAAACCGCAATTCAGATTCTTTCAGAATATATGTGAGTCATAAAGATCATAGCCGCATTGATTCCATCAGGCCATTAGAGCTCATTTTCCCACAGTTCACTTTATTCTCATCATGTATATGCATAATTATTGATCTGACAAAAGAACTAGATGGAATCGAATGGAAATGAGTGTATGACAAGCACAATAACGACTCAATGAATATTTAAAAGCCTGCAGTGATATATTATCCGAGACATTATTGCTGTAAATGGCTAAACGGCCACTTGGGGGCATCGGTGTCATCTTTTGGAGACAACTGACATCAAATCAGAAAATGAAAAAGGTTTAAAAATATTTTGGAACAGAGTAAATGATAAAGCAGCTGTCAGATGTAGTTTTATGGCATGCAGAGAGTTGTGAGAAACTGTAAGTGGGAGTTCAGGAAGTTTTTGTGAGGAGAAAAAGCCTGGATTGTTTCAAACAGCAGCAGGTTTTAAAATAAACTGAAAACTTTTCATTATTCACCGACTCCCACTGTTCAAAAGATCTGCAAGAGCTTATTAGACATGAGAGATAGAAAACACTGTCCCTCTTCGCCTTTTTTCCCCTACAGCTCTGGCTTATTAACCTTTCATGACCTTGTGTTGTGCTTTGATGTGCCTTTAATTTCACAACATGAGAAACACAAATTTGGCCTGTAGCAAAACTGTTGCCAGGGGCAATGGTCAATTATATAGCTTAATATTATTATGGTTGAAAATATTTGACAGAAGAATGCTGAGAATAACCAATCACCATCACATTATTTGCAAAAACTGAACAATATTAATATTACTAATAATAATAATAATAATCAGTTGGCAGTTGGCAACTGATTGGATGCATCAATATAAATTCAAAATGTTCTACTTGAACCAAAAAGTTCTAAAAAAGAGTGCTAAAAAAACTTTTTACCATGCATTTTAAAATAACACAGAATTTAATGTAAGCAGAAACAATTAAATATTCAAATTAAATAAACAAAAACAAGCAAGCAAACAAACTAATTAATTAATTCCTCTTCCATATATGTCATTTGTTCGTTCATTAAAATTAATAGATAAATAAAAAATAAGCAAACAAACAAACCAAGTAAATAAATAAATATATTCCCCTTTCCCATGAATGTTCTTTGTAATTGCATTAAAAAACAAAAATGTCTGGAGTTCAACCTCTGATAATAACCCTAAATGGGTTGTAAACATATTTTATGAGAACATACTAATTTGATCGTACAAATTCATACAATCTCACTATCAATTTGCCAAAATTTGCCAAAAAAAGGTTATGAACTGCCATGAAAGTGTGTTGGATTTAACACTGCATTTTTAAAAATGAAATACATTCTATCTAATCAGTGTTGCCAAGTCCGCTTATTATAAGCGACTTTGGGCTTGGTTTTTTGTAAAGTCGCTTACAAATATTGATAG
>JAUMHE010000077.1:3776473-3795942 GCA_032359235.1 Enteromius mattozi
ATACAGAGAGAAGACAGAAGACAGACAGAGAGCTAGACAGAAGACATACAGAGAGAAGACAGAAGACAGACAGAGAGCTAGACAGAAAACATACAGAGAGAAGACAGAAGACAGACAGGCAGCTAGACAGAAGACAGACAGACAGAAAACAGACAGGCAGCTAGACAGAAAACATACAGAGAGAAGACAGAAGACAGACAGAGAGCTAGACAGAACACAGACAGACAGAAAACAGACAGGCAGCTAGACAGAAAACATACAGACAAACAGACAGACAGACGGAAGACAGAGACACTATGTTTTGGACAGTTCTGTAACTTGTCATTTAAAGTAATTTGGCTCCTACATGTTTAATTTAGGAACCAGTGGTTCCCAAGTCATTGTGAGTCTGGAGCCTAGCAGCATGCAGCTCTAATCAGAAGAGACAGGAGTAAAGGTCAGCTTGTTTCACAGCCCGAGTGTGCTCCTTCACGCCATCTTTAGTGGTCCGCACACACCTGGACTCAGGCCAGTCAGGACAATAGATGCCTTTGTTCTGTCTTCTTGCATATCGCAGTTCTTGCTTTTTCTCTCAGTTCTTGCAGGACAGATTTAGCTTTCTGGAATTTGTTTGCCTGATGATCATTCTGATTCTCTTTGGGGTCCTTTATTGCAGTTCTTCTACTTTCCATCTGCTTGGAACAGACAATAATGTGACCAAAGAAGACCATCGCGCACTCCAGAAACATTCTCTGGGACAGCAGTGAAGTATCCAGAAGGTCATCTTTTTCTCATCAAACAAAGGCATTGAAAATATCAAGAATAAAATATCTTCTTTATCATTTCTGCACAGTACTTGACTGAATCATTTAAATGGATTGTTTTGAACATTTGAACAGACTAGAAGACTGCTACTAAACCATAGCAGTGAAATGCCTCATGTGTTTTGAATACATAATGCTAATAACATTTTTTATGGAAGTTAGAGGCTTTGTTATAGAGTGCCGTTTAGAATGAAATTTGCATGTTTGTGTGTTTAATGCAAACCTGTCTGTCTCCTGCACATGGAAGTAGTTCTGTGGTTTTAATTCATACTGTATCAAGGTGCAAGTTGTTACATAAACACATTTGAGGCATGTCTTTTCATTTGACTTTGTAATCTTGAAATCATTTTTCCATGCAAAATGTGTCATTCAGGATGTCACTGCCTTGCATACTGAAAAGCACAATCTGTACCATTTGGAGTTTCCATCTCTAGTAGTTCACTTCAAAATACAAATTCCTCCAAACCTGTCTAAATTTTGGTTTCCTTCAGAGGAACACAAAAGGTGAATTTCCTTTCTCCCTTTTGTTGCTATTAAAATATATGAAAAAATGAACTTTGAAAATGTACAAATTTAGAATTTACACAACAGCACAATAAAAACAGTAGTTACATGCTATATTCTAAATCTTAATAAGCCATGAAATAGCCTTGCATTGGAAAAATACAATTTTAGTAAGCAAGGCAAAACTCAAAATGGCAAAGTATGTGGAAATTACTCAGTTCTTAACCCCTAAAAAATATTTATGTTCTGCAAAAGTTGTCAATTCACCCGCCGCTGGCATAAAGTGGTGGCATAATTAAATTTTTGGATCCAGTCTGTATATTATAAGCTCACTGCTGAAAATATGTGACAGCAGAATCAGATTCTTGGCTATAGAACACGCTAGAGAAGGCTCTGATTGTTTCTCCAGACGCCATCTGTGAAATATGAATTTCACACTTGGTTTTTACAGTTTTACAGTGGCAGAAAATATGGAAAATTAACCTACTGCTTTGACCACGCTGGATAGGAGGGCATTTAAAGGGTGCCTAACGTTTTATTTCTTTATTTTTTAAGAGAAGAAGCCAATATTAAAAAGTAAATAAGAAGTTAATATGGTTAAAAAAAGAATAAAATAAAATGAAAAATGAGCCAAAAAAATAAAATACAAAATAATGAAAATAAAAAATATATTAAATGAAAAAAATAAATAAAGTAAAATAAAATAAATCATTTTATTAACTTCAGAAGTATATCACTCAAACACTGTTAACAGCAACCGCTGAAGGTTAATTGAGCTGCTGTTTCCATGGTGATGTTACAATTGCATGTCAAAGGCAGTGACCCTGAGCCGTAACTACATGCTCTTCCTGCCCCATGAAAGAAAAGTGAAAACCTCACCGCATTCCCATAATGTGACAGATGCACAAAGGAAATATCCCACACACCCGCCGAAAAATTATGAAAATATTGTACAGGTGTGCTTTTAGTCATAGAAATATTATTTTCCTCTGTCTTTAAATGTTTGTTTTTTTTAAATGGTCCAGCGCAAAGGTTCAAGGATGTTTCAAACTGAATATTAAATTTGTAGCAAAAACCTTGAAATGTTAAAAATTCTCTTATTAAACAGATTTTAAATGGAAAAATATAACTTTTCAAAGCTGATTGTATAGGATTATGATTGAATTCTCAGCTTATTGCACAGTTTATATGCTGAAGAGAATGACAATATTTAAACATACAAAAATAGGTCTTTTAACTAACATTAACAAAGATTAATAAATAGTGTAAAAATCTATTGTTCATTGTTTGTTCATGTTAGTTTGCAGTGCATTAACTGATGTTAACAAACACCATCTAGTTATTAATTTAAATATTTATTTTAATTGGCTAACAAATCCATAAATTAATTATATACTTCCTATTTTTGTGTATCTCTACCCAAACATTCTCTATCATCACAAAAATGACAGAAATGTTAAGTATGTCCTGCTTCCAAGGTATGCTGGGTGACCCTTCACCTTGTCTATGATTATATATGTACAGCCTGAGGTGATGAGTATCACATTTCTTTAAGCATGCAAGATATGCAAGGAGGGGTCTGAGTGACATCAGATAATGATAACACAGCAGACTTAGATGTATAACACTCTCTCTTTCTCTCACCTGCCCACGCCAAAGACTTAAGTTACACCTAAGAGGCATGACGGCTTAAAAAACGAACATGTTGTGAGTTGAAAAACACAGCATATCACATATAATAAACCCCTAATGTGTTGAGACAACATTTATCCAGATTGTACATTTTATTAACTTTCATTTGATATTAAAGTGCCATTGTAATTCCATGACTAAAATGAAAGTGTAAAACTCCAGCTGAAAAGTGACATCAAATCTTCTTAAACCAAACCACCAAACCATGTTAGGCTGGTTTATGCACTGTTTTTTCAAGGAGGAATAGCACAACTAAGTACACACAGAAACTGCAAGTACTTATTAAGTAGAAGTATTCAGTTAAATAGCTAGTAATGTTGTACCTGGATTTGAACCAATGCTGGCGTCTGAAATCTGCTTCTGACACACAAATACATTAGTCTAACTGGGCCTTGTTTGTGATTCTCGCTACATTAGGACTGTCCTGGCAGGGAGTCGAAGCTAAATGTGAAATAAATTGGCATGCAAATTACCAGCGATCAAGTCAAAGAATAACGTCTAAACAGTTGGTGGTAAACGAGAGGACACGACTCGTTCTCCGTTGCGAAGACATACAGACAGCAGCGAGAGCGTAAATAAACAGCACAGCAGAGCAGCCACGACCTTCAGACAAAAGCCCCCGGATTCCTCTCACTTACCCCCGGACCCCCCGACGAGAGCCGTCCAATTAAAACACTGATTAACTGCTGCTGTAATTCTACATGGGTTCACGTCAGCTGTGACCTCAAGAGAATCAGACGACTTGTGGAAAAACAGAGGAACGTCATATACTGATGTTTTGGAAATAACTTTCATTAATCATAATAACGTTAACAAATATTATCTCAAAAAATAGTTAGCTGGACTGAAATATGAATCAAATATTCAGCATTTATTATAATAAAGTGTTATCTGATATTTTAACTAGCATGTTTTTTTCCTCTTTGTTGGAAGGGGTTAATAATAAAATAAATCTGGAAAGGCATTAAAGGAATAGTTCACCCATAAATGAAAATTCTGTCATCATGTACTCATCCTCAAGTAGTTCCAAACCTGTATGAATGTTTTGGTTCTGCCGAACACAAAGGAAGATATTTTGAAGAAAGTTTGTAACCTGGCTGTTTTGGGTCACCATTGAAATACTATGGAAGTCAATGGTGACCCAAAACAGCCAGGTGAGTCGAGGGTGAGTAAATGATGACAGGATTTTCATTTTTGGGTGAACTATTCCTTTAACTTCACTGACTCCTGAGTCCTGTGGTTGCAGCAGCTTTTTGACCCTGGAAATTCATCTTCAGAATAAGATTACAGCTCTCTTAAACCTCTCATCCTCCATGTTTAAAACCACACACTTCAAAGAAAAACAAAGTCAAAGGTGAGAAAAATTGTTCGCTGAGGACATTCAATGTTCGCTGAGGACAATCGCTTCATTACGCTCTCATTTAAGTAGGTCAGAAAGAAAGAAAGATACAGCAGAAAGAAACAGAATGAACAATATAAGTAACAACTGAATGAACGAAAGCAGAACATATGAAAGGTAGGACAAAAAATAACAAATAAATAAAGAAATGAAGTAAATAAAGATATACACAAAATAGACAAACAAATAAATGTGAAAGAAAGAAATATAGCAAGAAATAAAAAACAATAACAATAAAGGAAAGAACAGAACAAACAAGCAAACAAAAGAAAGAGAGAAATGAACAATAATGGAAAGAACTGAACAAACAAGCAAATGAACAAAAAAAAGAAAGAACGTAAGAAAACAATAAAGGAAAGAAATAAATTGAACTGAACAATAAAGAAAAGAACTGAAAAAAACAAGCAAATGAACAAAAGAAAAAAAAGGACTGAACGAACAAACAAACAAATGTGAGCCCAAGAAAGAAAAAAAAGAAAAGGAAAGACCGAACTATTGAAAGAACAGAGGAACAATTAAATGAGGCAATGGAGAACTGAACAAACAAAGAAAAACCAAAGAACAAATGTAAGACACAAACAGACGAAAAAGAAAAACAAACACAAGTGAGATAAAAATACAACTAACAATGGAAAGACAGAAGAGAAGAAAGAAAACAAAGCAATCAACACGTGCTATATTTCCTAGTCTCAGTTGATGATTCTGCAGGTGTTCTCTGAAAGATTCACTTCCTCATCTGCCCCTTGAACTCTCACTGGCTCCACTCATGTCTGTAAAACAAAGCCTGTCTCTCTGAAGACCATCATCATGAACACACAAACCACTAGATACAAACTCACTCCACAGCTATTCCTGCAGAAAGAAAAGAACAAACGCTCTTCGGCCCACCTTGTCTAGCAAGGTGTTTGTGGTTGCACAAACTGTTAGCTTCACTTTTTCTCAGTTCCCCATTATTATCCAGATTCATTGGACGTCAGCGAGTTATAAATAAATTAGAAGTTGATAAATAAAGGATCAGTGAGTAAACAGTGGTGCAGATGTGGATATGATGAAAGATTATGAGGCAGGAGCCGGTTTCTGTCTGGTTTGGAGTTATGAAACAGTTTAGTGTTTGTTTCAATTAGCTTTTTTTTTTTATTTGGAAAAATCTGCTTGAAATTAGCTGTGCTGTGGTACGATCACCCTGCACTGCAAAACCAGGTCTGATATTTCATTCTGGTGTTCACTGGGCCAGCAAAGTAATTACTCACATTATTATGACAGTAGATTTGTCTGCGTGATAGAGAAATATATTGTGAGCTGTTGGACTGCAGCAACAGATGGAGCAAATTTGAACCCCACATATTAAAACCTTAAAGAAAAAAGGTTTTAATTAAAATCCAATTTTCCCTTCATGAGTTACTCTATTTTCTCTCGTGGTCTGAAATCCAAAGCAACAGACCTGTGAAATTGGAAAGGAATCCAAATAGGCCTTCTAGACTCCGGAAACTTCGAAATGAACATTTTGACCTGACAGATGAGATAACGTCATTTATGTTGATAAGCAGTGCTGTATCACTCAAAAAATTAATCCAAGAACGTGAGCTGAATGTGTGTGTGATTCAGTGAATCTTAAGTTCATGTGCAAACTCTGCAAAAGCCCCAGTAGTACAAAATAACACTTTTTCTGTCAGTTATATCGTTATACCAGCAGATGGCGATAAGTTTCTTCAGTCAACCGTTTGTTCATTGCTTAAAAACGCTCATTTCTGAGTTACTGAATCATTCTCTCAATTGAGTCATTCAGAAACACTAATTAATGTAGAACCAAAACAAGTATATATATATCATCAGTATATATATTATCAGCGAGTCAAAATCATTTAGCCAATTCGTTCAATACAACGATTCATCAAAAAATGAAATGGGTGACCTTATTTGAATAATTGAATCATTTGCTCAAGTGATTCATTCTGAGATGCTGAATCATTCTGAATCACCATGTTGCTGTAAGTATTGCAGATTTGAGTGTATAATGTAGGTTTTTCAATACTAGCTAGATTGAGAATTAGATTTCGGATTGCTCATTTAGAAAGCTGTACTGTAATAGTCTCACTATAAGGACAAAATATGTAACCCTATTAACCTTAATTCATACTGTGCAAAATAATGTTGTAATGCCTAAATCCACTTTTTTGATTTTGTTTTTATATAAAAAAGAGTATGGATTGCTATTGGCTGAATTGAAATTCAGTCCATGTTATCCCTGCACAAAACACTCCCATCTGTATTTATGAAAGACGAGAGGAAATTAAATGCACTTTTAACAACCCTCTTTTATGAACTGAGCTGTACAACATTACCTCCAAAAAGCCTTTTTCAAGGACAAGTGATTTCATGGCCTATGCAGCAAAAAACAACCTTGTTTAAAATATTGCAGAATACTGCTGAGACGTACAATGGAATAAAGATGATAAAAGGCTAATGTATGGAAAGGTGCACGTAAGCATGGAATCACTCCTAAACGCCTCCATCTAAGACTGACGTGCTGAACAATGGCTCTGGTTTTTCACAGTCAGCTGGCAGGACAGTTGGAGCCATGCTGCGTTTCCAAAGAGCTGAAAACGCGCTATAAATCTCTGTTTCTGCTGTTTTCTGGCACAGTGCGCACACTCTCACGGCTGTCTGCTGGGGAAACACAGGACAGAATAGATTTCTGCACATAGGCCAAAGCAGCATAATACCTGAAGCTATCTGTTAGCATTCCCATTTATCTCAACTGCAGCTGTTCGACTAGCATGTAGAAACCCATTTGTGATGATTTTGGTGACAGATACAATGTGGCATTTACCGGCATGACTAATAAGAAGATCGCGATGACAGGGTCAGTAGGCAATGATCTGTGTCATATTAATCTACTGCGCAAAAAGGCCCTATTCATGCAAATGCCACAGTGTCACCGCAGATAAAGGTCCAAAGCTCTGCCACGATTCTCGAAGTAAAATTGCAAAGACCTAAAACTAACTTTTTAACTTCTTTCAAGGTCACAAGCCAGGAAACAAAGACAAACTGTGCTCATGTGCGTCACCAAACACAGATGGTAACAGACACGGTTCATTCCAGCGAAGACGGTAATGTGAACGTCACGGTAAAAATCAAATGCATACAGTGTCTACATGTTAGTCATTATTTATAGAAAAACTTTTAAGATGAATCCATTTTATCATTTAGGATGCTCTTTTGTAGCTCAGGAGTTTTAATATATTTATCAGTGAGTTTAACTCAAAGTATCAACAGTGTTTCTCCTAAAATAGCAAATAAAATAAATGAAAATTGTTACCATATAAGACTATGGGTCTATAATAGATATGATAAAATTCTATCAAGTTATATCTATGGGTCAAAGATGTTAAGATGTCTGCATTAAAAAAAAACGTTTATGTCCATAGAAAGCACTTTAAATGTAAGGAAAAGTGTCTACTTTTAAGGTTTCAAATATGTTTTTGTAGAATAAAATTTCTAAATTTGGTTGAAATAATGTTCCGTTGTCACTGTAATACAATATTTATATAAAAATTCAAATAACATGCTTTTTCTGACATATTAAAATATATACAATAATAAGGAAGCATATTAAATTTGATTGTGTTTTAAATGATTTTAAAAAATCTAACTGACAAATACTGGCAAGACCTAGGATAGTGGCACATTGAAAAAAAATTAATTACAGCTAATTAGCATTTGGGGTGAAAGTAATTAATCATAAACTGATTTTTGTTGTAAATATGCCAGACAAGACTGTTACACTAAATTATATTTTAGTGGGTAAATTCAGTAAATCAGGGAAAAATGTGTGATATTTTATTTTTGGCTTTTTTTTTTTTTTTAATGAAAATATTAAGTATTTCCTAACCCAAGAAACAGAAAGGAAAACAAAGACGTAAAGACTGAACAAACTGGTATTGGTACTGAGTGCTGTCAAGATTATTGTTATCGTTCTGTCTGATCTCCACCTACAACAGGTAGATTACAGCGTATAGTCATGTGATCCAGCAGACCCACCTGTGAGCAGATCTGTCACTGTCTGCTTCTGATAACATCTCCTGTCACTCATCTCAGAAACATTCTGATATGATTCTCAAAGTTTTCCAAATACACCTACTTACGTAACTCTGATACTCCTGAGCAATTCAAGAGGAACAGAAAACAAGAAATCAGCGAGTGTTCTAGAAAAGATATCACTCACAATATATATGTACTCACAGTATATATACGCACACATATAGACCTGGGTGGTTGTTGGTTTGAGTCAATTTGCCAAATCTATATATCTATGGTAACACTTTATTTTATGGTTACACCTATTAGTCGCTTATTAGCATGCATATTAGCCATTTATTAGTGCTAATTAAGCACATATCAATACCTTATTCTACATCTCTAATCCTACCCAATACCTAAACGTAACAACTACCTAATTATTAATAACAGCAAATTAAGAATTTATTGAGGGAAAAGTCGTAGTTAATAGTTAACAAGTGTTACCCATTCTAAAGTGTGACTATATGTATTTCTGTAAAAACTACAGTCTATTTTTTTAATTGTAAGTCAACTTACCATATATGTTGAATGATTTTAAATAGTTGTAAATTGCATTATACGCAATTTTACTCTAAAATACTTAAATTTGTCAGCCATATAATTTACAGTAAACAGACATTTCCAGACTCCCTGCATGACATATCACATATTATTAGATATGGTTTAAATAGTTTTGTTTCTTCTTTTTTGGAAATATTGCAGTTGCATTCCTGTATATATATATATATATATATATATATATATATATATATGTGTGTGTGTCTGCGTTTACAGTATATATGATTTGGCAAACTGATTCAAACCAGTATGTAAGTGAATGATTAATAAAAAAAAAAAGTGAGATAACTTTGAGGTGGTCAAATCTTGTAACCCCTGTATAACATGATGATACTGTATAGTGTGGTTTAGTGAGGTTTCTCTGTTATTTCTGTTTCAGCCATTTATTTAGTTTGAAGCTCAGGTGTGTATGTTATCAGAGTGTTCCCCAGAACTGAACAGGAAGTAGCTCTGCACTTCTGTTGCTCCTCAAGCACTCATCTGTCCTCAGTGATTCATCATCCACCGCACGAGAGGGACATCTGCGTTTTATCTGAACCCTCTCCAAAAACAACCAGAGCCCGAAGAGAGAGAGAAGAGTGTGATCTGTAAACTAATTACAGCAGGTGGCAGCTCCAGCGCCATTCATCCATAAACTACATTTGGGAGAAAACAAATTACCCGCAAACTTGGGTAAAGAGAGATCCATTTGAAAACACACGGGTTGCTTTACATGACAAGATGCCTGGAAGATTTATAAACAAGAATTGTTTACAAATGCAAGAGACTGTTCCACTGAAATGACACAGATTTCCCGTGATATGTTATGTCTGGAGCATAAGGATTCAGCTGTGTTTGTCAGCGAGGTGCCCAGCGTCGATCTGTTCTCATTAGCTCTGATGAATGTCTTTGAAGACCTCTCCTCAGCGAGTGAGGTCACTGCGGTCCCATCATGAAAGCTACAGGAACTGCATTGCAAAAACAGACATGGTAAAAAAAAACAGTTTCTCCTTACCTGGGATGACTTCAAAAAGGAACTTTCCACCTTCCTCCCCATTGCTGGGATGTTCGGTGACTCTGTTGCCAGGTAGGAAAATGGTGCCCTAGAGGAACCAAAAAGCCAAAAGAAACTAGTCAGACACAAACTGCTGAGGAAAGCAAGACGTACGAGGAAAATATATCACAGCAAGAAAAAAGCTTGGGTGCATTGGAGAATAGGATGCTAAAATGTGAAAAATCCCTTTCTTGAGATTTAATTGTCGTTTATATAATTTGATATAGAATTTTACTGTTGGGTTTAATATCTAAAACTTAAAAAAAAAAAGAATAAATAAATAATTAAAGAGTTAAAATAAAGAGTTAAGTTGCTTTTCCTTATTATTATACATTATAAATAAATATAAATATATATGATATATTTTATGAAAATGATGTATCATTTATATAAATATAAATAACTGTAATAAAACATATTTTACTTATATCAGTGTTATATTAACATTCTATAATTAAGGATAATTCTATATTTTATTCTAAATATACTATAATATTTATAAATTTGTATGTATATTAACTTATAATAATGTTAATATAACACTAACTTTTATAATAATTAATGGACCCTTTTCTCGTTTCCGGGTTTCTCCGCAGCCGTAGTCGTCATAGTTGGGTAAACTTGAAAAGCAGTGAATGGTATGGTACCACAAATATATTTTTTGCATTCCCATTTGCTCAAATAGCAAAAGAAAAACTCCACGATAGTGTTTTCATGACTTCCAATAAAAAGAATTAAAAAAAAAGAGAGAGACTGATATTACACATATTTTAATAATATTACATATTTTGTTAGAAAGCTACAATTAAGTTCAACTGTGCCCCGAGTTTGATTGAAAAGCAAAGAGAAACGTGCATGCTGGAAACCATCTCATCATCTGGGCATTAGCTGGAGTCAGAAGGCCCAGGGGTTACAGATGGATCCCTCGGGGGTCTGTATGACAGAGCGCAGGCGGCATTAGAGTCGACAAAGCTCTTGTTATTATGGAGGAATCAGATATTAAGCAGCACTGCGACTGCTGTGGGATTATAGATCAGTGTTTGACACGCTGGATGAACTGCTGCTTTAAATAGACCCAACATCAGCGCAGCACACAGACCATGTTACAACCACCAGCGGACTAGTAAAGCAGCCTGATTTCCCCCACTGCTCTCATCTGTGTGTCTCTTTATCCTCCCAGCACCTCACCCTCCACTATCCATGCTTTTTTTTATCCCATATATCTTTCTCTTTCATACTACACCACTATCATACTAAAGTACAGAATGGATATGTATATATGTGTATATATATAAGTGCTGGGCAACTATTATTTTTGTACATAATATATTTGTGTGTACATATTATATGTAATACATAGAAAACACACACATGCATGGAAGAAAAATATGTTTGGTTTATATATTAAATTGATTTATATATAATATAAATAAATAATAAATAATGTGAATATTTTACCCGCATATTATACCCGCAGTTTATGCATGTAAATATTTTCAAATTTATATAAATGAAAAAAATCATAGAAGTATCAGTTTATGTCGTCTCATTTAAATCACAGAATCATGATACACATGACTGACAGTCACACAAGGTACGGCATTAATGCAACACGTGCTGAGCGATGTTTTCATTTAGATCTTTATAGTAGCATTACAGTAGACCCTGGCACACTGGGGGTATTTGTGGTATGCAGGGGAACAACTGCAGAGGTCTAAAGCAGTCACCTCTGAAGGAGAGTATTTTATATCTGCACTACAGAGGGGCTTAAAAGGCACATTTTCACAAATATCAGCGCATATGTTCAGTATCCAGTATCCCGACATGCCTGGAAACACTGAGAACATCTAGGATGCAGAGATTAGGATAGTTAACATAGCTGCTGATACATTATTCAAATCTCTGCACTTGAGCTTCGGTTACACCACATTATCAAAACCAACTCCACTGTTTTGGGCTTAAAGTTTAACTTTTGAAGGATTTTTTGAATAAATTTAGATTTCTGAAAAAAATCATGGTTTCCACAAAAAAATAGCAGGGCAACATTGATGATAGTATGAAATGTTGATCGGGCAGCAAATCAGTATATTAGAATGATTTCTAAAGGATCATGTAACAAGACAGGAGTAATGATGCTGAAAATTCATTCCTATTACAGGAATACATATTATATACATATATACTGTATACACACACACACACATACACACAGTTGAGGTTAAACGTTTACATCCCCCCTTTAGATATTTAAGTAAAATAAGAAAAATGTCCAATGTTCAAAAGTTCTTATATAGTTAGTTCACCCCAAAATTACAATTATTTTATTAATTACTCATCCTCATGTCGTTCCAAACCCGTAAGACCTTTGTTCATCTTCCGAACACAAATTAAGATATTTTAGATGAAATCTGAGAGCTATCTGGCCCTTCATAGACAGCAACACTGAAACTGATATGATCCAGGTCCAGAAAAGTAGTAAATACATTGGTAAAACAGTCCATGTGACATCAGCACTGGGACATCAGTTCAACTTGCGATGCTACAAGAATACTTTTTTTTTTTAGCGAAAAAAACCCCAAAAATAACAATTTACTCAACCATTGTTTTCCCGAGTTACGTCTTCCCGCCATTTTGGAGAATATCACAATGCTTTTACGTATTTGACGTAATCTGTGGTTGTTTACGCCTAGAGGAAAGCATGTGTATGTGTTGTGATGCTCTCTAAAATAGCGGAAGACGTAACCTGGAGGAGAAGAATGGTTGAGTTTTTGCTTGAAGCAAGTTCAATAATCTGCCAATGGGTTAAGTAAAATAATCTTATTTTCAGTTTGAAATAAGACTATTTTGCATACTCCAAATGCATAAAGCCTTAAAAAGGTATAGTAAAAAATAACTGAGCAGTATATGTCTAAATAGTACATGTTCTGTTCAGTTGAGATTCCTGATTGTAAATATAAGCGATATAGTGAGGCCTACCTTAATAACTTGTCAGCAAGTCAGGAAGAAATCGTAAACATCCAGCAGCGTACATAAATATCACAAACCAGTTGTCATTTTCTAGACTTCACGGAGTCTTTAAACCATTAAGATCAGTTTACTATGATATAAGGCTGAGTAAACAAGACCTTATAAAAATACTTGGTCTAGATTGTAGGGTTCCTGAATGTAAGTGGTGAAAAGCAGCCACATATGACAATCATTACACAATGACCTCTTTCCCCCGAGCTTTTCAAGTCTCTCTGCATGTGGTGCATCGACTTGCTTCTGTTAAAACATCATAAAGCTTTACGAGATCCTCCTGACAGCACATTCCTGATGAAGTTGAACTCGAACTTCTTAAGTGATGGAAACCGTACCTGCCGTCCCCACGAGGAGCATTGGTGGGGCACATGAAGATAGCACAAATTTCAGCCCACAGTAAGGCAGGTCAGCGGTTTGATGTGGGCAGAGGTTCCTGTTTTAGAACTGGAGCCTCGAGGGTAGGTAAAGACATGGGCCTTACAATTAAAGTCATTTTTGTTGTCCCCAGAGGCATTCCATGTGGAAAACATGGAAAGATATATCATCAAAAGGCAGGGAACAAAACCCGGCCCATTGCAGAGCAGAGGAACCATGTGTCTTTCTTAGTGGACTTCCTTGCTTACTCTACTACACTGAGATGTGAAAGAATTAGTATGTGCTCTAGTGAACAACAACAATGATCATGATATATATAGTGGAGCATGGCCCAAAGCATTCTGGGATTACTCATGCATGCCAGTCTTCATATTAGAACCTACATTTTCACTGTAATATTCTGATCTATTGTGATGATTGTCATTTTCAAACCAGCATTAACCTATTTTTTCAAAGTTCACCACAGTAAGGATGCATTAACATTAAAATGTTGACTGATACAATATATATTTTTAAGCTATTCCCAATATCTGATAAATAGGAATTAATTATTAATGTATTAATAAATATTATTTTGTCAAAATAGATTAAAAACTATTTTAATATCTGCAAAAATAAATAAATACATCTAACAGTGCAATATGTGTATGTGTAGTATTATTATAATATTAATATAATAACATTAACTTTTATAAGAATTATACAGGATAATAATTGTATTAAATTCTATACTGTTTTGTCTAAAAGTGTGTATATTAACATACATTTATAATATTAATATAATAATTAACTTTTATAAGAATTAATTATATAATATATAACAAAATAATATAATATATATGATAAGAATAATGATGTATTCTAATTTTATAATATTCATATAACAACATTAACATTCTATATTTTATCTGAATGTAAAAAATAATGAAATTATAATAAGAAATTATATATATATATATATATATATATATATTAAATTAATTACATATAAAAATCAAAATGTAAAAAATAAATAAATGTATTAATTAAATATATTATTATTATTATTATTTTATTTATTTATTTTAGAAATTTGTCAGAAATTTCTAATACTTTCTACTAATTTCTAATAAATTTCTACTTATCAATGGCCATCAATAGGAAACATATTTTTTTTGCCTACAAAATACAGTGGGTACAAAACCTACCAACTGGGCCTTTACCATTGTAACCAGTCAAAACATTACCCCTTGGATTCCCATAGTCATTGCTTCGGGCAGCAGTTCATCTCCCAGCAAGGTGTTGCACCTCTCTGACCTCTCTGGAGTCCTGGCTGTTTTATTGCTCCCTCATTAACACCTCCAGTCAGACCATGACAGTTCCGAATTTGACACGACCAACCACAAATGTACAGCATCAAAGACACTACCACATGCATTCTGGGGAGTGGAAGTTGTGGGAAGCGGAAATCAGCCCATCACCCCAGATTTCTGTGCTACGTTGAGCTGGGGCAGAGGTTAGCGTAATATCATCTCAGGAATTTCCCTCCCTGCTTGAGAGAAAAATATAGAAGCAGAACAAAGCAACAAAATGATTTGTTATGTCACTAGTGTTTATATTTAATTAAATTTCAGTCCCCATGGTGCCAAAACGAAGTTAGCTTCTCAGAAGCTGCATACAGCCAACGGATATGTGGGAATCCCCCATAGAGACGCAAAAATCCAGCTCCAGATCAGATCAGAAAAGCTCGCTCCATTTGTTATCAACCAGCGGAGATTGATGGTAAAGGACCAAAGGGAACATGAAGAAATAAAACAAGCTACAACCCAGTACTTAGGCCTGAACTCCTAAACGGTCCCATGGAATTAATTAAAGCAAAGCCATTTGCTGTGGAACAGTCCCATTAGGTGCACGTTTGAACAGTTAACCTTGACTTTTCCTCAGTGGGCTGCCCTCACGTCTCGTTCATTAGTGGCCCCTGTCTGTCCTGCGGCACTTTTTCACACTTAGAGGCCTTGTTCGCTCTCTTTTCTTTATTTCTGCTTTTTAATATTCAGCCTTTTGCCTGCAGCGGGTACAACAAATGTACCCACATCCAGGTGAAATCAGCTGTTTATAATGCAAGTCTGTTTCTCTTTACTCACAGAAAAATGTCAGAACGTCTAAGGGACTGCAGCAGTGGAATGAAATAAACAGCTATTTGGACTGTGGCAGTACATTAGGCACTACAGACTTGGCAATGTTGCTGGTGTTACGAGACTGTACTTTACTTTAAAATACAGTTAATTAATATTTTGTTTCGATAGTCGATTTTGGTACCTTTGTATGGAAAATTAAAGGTAGCACTTTATTTTAAGGTGTCCTTGTTACACGTTATATGCACTTTTAGGCACGAACATGTACCTTTTGAAAAGGTACTACACAAGTGACAGATTTTGTACCTTTATTTTTAAAGTTTAAAGTAACGATTGACTCGTGAATGGTTCAACATTAGCGAATCAAAATGTGTGAATCAAAAACAGTGCAACAGTATAGGATGATTTAAAATAAATGACTTCCATGAGCCAGCTCTTTTTAGTGACTCTAGAGCAGTTGCGATTCTCAACAAATGACTCCTTGTGAATCAGTAACAGTGTGAAGAAAGCACATTAATATGATTCCCAAACAAATGACTAAAGCATGGTGCAACAGTATAGCCCGATTCTGAACAAATGCCTCCTATAAACCTTTTTAAAAAACATATACAACAGTATATGAATCTTATGATCCATTTCTTGTCAGAGAATCAAAAGCCTGCAGCACAATGGTGTAGTACGATTGCAAATGAATAACTCTTATGACCGGCTCTTTTAAGTGATTCAAAAACTTACAACACAACAATGTAGTATGATTCTGAAAAAAATGACTCTAACGAACTGGTTCTTTGTAGTGAATCAAAAATAAACAGTCCGCAAGTTCCAAAATTCCATTTAAATCTTAAATCAATGTAGTATTTTTTTTAATTAATACAGTTGGAAACTGTTGAACTGTATCTATGCCATCCCTATAAAGACATTAAAATCAAAAGTCAATAAAGGTCTGTGCAAACACCATTTGCAAGAATTTATATACATGTAAAATATTAAAATGAGAATTGCATTTCTTGTTTTCATATATTTCTT
Organism: Enteromius mattozi; assembly: GCA_032359235.1. Classification (NCBI taxonomy): domain Eukaryota; kingdom Metazoa; phylum Chordata; class Actinopteri; order Cypriniformes; family Cyprinidae; genus Enteromius; species Enteromius mattozi. The sequence continues at coordinate 3,793,079 of JAUMHE010000077.1, forward strand.
CCTTAAAAGTATTAAAAGAATGGTAATAAGAAGAATCAGATGTGTAATCGTTTCATCATTTACATTCCCATTAATAGACCTAGTATGTTATGGGAAACAGAGACTTTCAATTTTATTTCTCAGTGAAACATTACATAAGTAAAAAATACATTACTTAGAAGCACAGTCAGTCATTACTCACACCTATGTTGTTCCAAAACTGTATGAATTTCTTCTTGTTGAACATAAAAGAAGATTGTGAAGATTTTTTTTTGTCTCCATATGCAAGTCAATGATTTTTGAGTGAACTATCTCTTTAATAAATGCCATAAAATCAAACAATATTTCAAAAAGTAATTAACGTACTTGAATCTCCTACATGTGGTTAGTTATCAGAAGGTTATCAAACTAAACTAAACCATGACCACTTTGCCCTTAAAACCTCAGCTTGCTCTAAACAGACTGTTCCAGTCTCAGGAAAAGCAAATTACCGGAGGATTTCTTCACTCAAAAAAAAAAAAAAAAAAAGAGAACCGTTACGACCTTGACAACTTTCAAATCAGATATCTGCTACTTAACCAACTCCTAAAAATAAAAGCTTCCACAGGGTATACCCGCAGGTAAACATCATTACCCTCACCACAGTTTGTGGTCGTCTAACAGAAAACAGGTGGGAAATGAGCTAGTTTGCCAAGAGTTTAAATCAAAAATTAATTCTGAAATGGACAGCATCCATCTAGCTGGTCACAACTGAGTTGAATGCCAATTGTGTTTCTCTGTTTTTGTTCAAATTTGTTCAGTGCCCCTGAGGAGATCAAACCTAATTACTGGAAGTAATATTATAAATGCTCAGAATGGCAGACCTGATGGTGTACCTGTAGATAGGAGGTCTACAAACAAGCAGACTGTAGCAGTTCAGAAATGTGATTAACCTCAACTTTCCATTACCTACATCCTGACCAATGTACTATTTTCCCCTGTGAGATGCTCTATATACAGTATCTGGCAACAGAGATATATAGGCCACATAGTGTGTGTGTGTGTGTGTGTGTGTGTTTGGGGGGGCAGAGTGTTTCTGTTTTCAAGCAGAAAAAACTAAATTCTGACTATATCTCGCAATTCTGACCTCATAACTCACAATTGCAAGTTTATATTTCACAATTCTGACTTATTTTCTCAAAAATAATAACCTTTTTTTATTTTTTATTTAGTGGCGGAAACAGGCTTCCATAGACCAAGGCTGCTTATGTAATCAAAAATAGTATATAGTAAGTGTGTTCTATTTAATGTATTTTAAAATGTAATTTAAAATATAGAATTTTATCATCATTGGGGTTTTTTCCATTATCAAGGATGATAACAGTTGTGCTGCTTTTTAATGGAAACCGTAATATACACTACCATTTTAAAGTTTAAAATAAAGAAAATAAATTTAGAATGTTACAAAAGATTTTTTTTTCAGGATTATTTGTTAAATCAAAAGACAAAACAGCATTTATTTGAAATAGAATGTCTGTAAAATTGTAAATCTAAGTAATCATTAATGCATCCTTGCTGAATACAGACAAACAAACAAAATGAATTAATACAAAATTTTGATCAGTACTGTGTGTATATTTATCTAACTCCAGACTTCAGTTGGTAGAAATATTTTGAGTTTTTTGACTCACTTTTGCTTTGAAGTGCAAATGTATTTGTCATTTCCAGCAGTCATTTTATAGAGCCTACATTTAGCCTACTCCACCAATAAAACCTTACTTGCTACATCTACATTTATACACTTAGCAAACACTTTGGAATAACTGTAGCAAATAAGCTGGTTTTATTAGTGTGCTAGGCTAAATGTACTGTACGCTCTATAAACTGTCTGCTGGAAACTCTATACTTGTGAGTCATTTTAATGAAGCACAATCATTTTCTTTTGTTTGCTAAAAGCTCTAATGGTGGAAGTTTTATGCTTTAAAATATTTAGAATAAATCAGCCAACATAAAAGTGTAAGGCTTCTTCAATGTTAAAATGTTTCATCCTTTCCCGTATTATTACACACGTATACTGCCTATTATTTTTGGAAAAACACAAGCATCAAAACAAAAGAGACTTTAGATATTTATTGGATCCAAAAATCAATGTTCATTTAGGCTGCAGGAACAGAAAAATGATTTTTTTTTCATATTTCAGAGCCCCAATTTCAAGCAATAATGGCACCGAGGCAAAATGTCAAATTGCCAGCTAGCCTAGCATACCAATGACCAATAATAAATAATAGGAGAGGCATAAAAGGCCACATGATTCATTTGAAATTGCTATTTTCTGGTTGAGCTTTGCTAAGAAAAAAACAGAGTCTGAGGGTAACGTGCTACACAACATCTCAGAGGTCTTTCATCTTCGTGTTTGTTGTTTTGTTGTGTTCAGTGAGGTACAAATTCACTCTGAGCACAAATATGCTGTAGTTGAATCTGATCTTTTCGTAGCTCACGGTCAGAAACAGCAGAGATTGTGCAGCATTGTACAACAGTTTCCCTCAGGGTTAAATAGATTGGCTACCTTCACCTTTTCCTTTCCTCTAAAAGAAAAGATTTATGTTTCAAAGCTTAGTGTGCAGCTTCAATGCCAAGTAAAACATAAAACAGTGCTCCTCGCAAGAAACTTGAGTAATACAGACCGCTGCTAACGTTAGCATGTTCTGTTAATGGCCCAGTACTCTTAACAACGACTACACATACAAAACACACATAAATAGTGGACAAAATGTTCATTACTAAATAAAATCCCATGCTTCCTGAGAAAATGCATTGTATTAAATAGTTATGTTACCCTTTCAGTCGAATCACTTCGACGTTACATATGGGAACTCGCCAGAGAGACCAAATGCCTTTGAGCTTTA
>JAUMHE010000077.1:3807061-3821051 GCA_032359235.1 Enteromius mattozi
GACCTCTGACCCTGCTAGTTTTATGTTATGACCTACTGGCATTAACTTTCACATTGACCAAAAATGTTTCCTTCTTTATGAGTTCAGGTAGCATCTGAAATAAAAGCTCAGCAAATCTAGTCACCAGAGAGGAAGTGACCTCTAGCGCACTTTTCTCCTCCACAACTCTCTTCCTCTCGCTCTTCCTTTCCATTTTCTCCCACCTTCTCAAACACAAACCCATCTAGTGTTAGCAGATAAAATAAAATATGCTTTTCATGAATCTACGAGATCACCAGACCTTCCCACAACAACATTCTGCTCAAGAGATTAAAATCGAGAGCCAGGGGACACCGTCCAGGAACAAAGCATTAAAAATTTAACTTCTAAACAGTTGCTGGGAGCTGGAATTATAAGTGTGTATCTATCCGCCACAAGAGACACAAGAATCACATCTCTGCAAAACAAGGCAGTCGGCCAAACACCTGACGTTCATTTAAGTGACAGTCTGACAGCCAGACATGCAGGCATGAAATCATAAAGGGTGTTTTATGTGAGTGTGTATGATTTTAGATAAAATCTTTCAGAGAAGGATGGGCGAAACGAGCTGCCAGACTCAAATCTTCACATTTTTGCCCATCGAGATATCAATATCACATCACGCCTGTCAGTGGAGATTTGTTACTCGCTGCCTCAGCACATATGCTTGATGTTTGCGTGTGTGTGTGATACTCTTTCTTTTTTCTTCCATTCAAATCAAAGAGCGGCACTGGACTTCAAACTGAGGAGACTTTCATTGCAATTGGTCTTTTTTCTCAGTGTGACCTCATTCTTTCAGAGCAGACAGGAGGTTCCTGTCTCGACAGCATCGTAGATGCATCTTGACTAATTAAAATATTACACAGCAAAACTGCTGCCTTAAAAAAAGTCCTGGTCAAAATATGCAAACTTTCTCATCATATATTGATTTTTAAGTGAGTTTAGTTTACAGTAAACATGGCAAAGTGTGCTAAAAATATACACTTCTGTTGGATACTGACAATTAGTCAAAACGTTCATTTACTTTTGACAAAATTCAAACATGTATGTGACCCTGGACCACAAAACCAGTCAATTTCTTGAAACTTAGATTTATACACATTCTGAAAGCTGAATAACAAAGCTTTCTATTGGTGGTTTGTTAGCATTTAGTACAATACACAACTATTGAAGATGCAACTATTTGAAAATCTGGAATCTGAGGGTGCAAAAAAATTGAGAGAAAATCACCTGAGAAATACTGAGAAAATCACTTTTAAATTGTAAGTTCTTAGTAATGCATATTACTAATCAAGAATTTGATATATTTAAGGTAGGAAATATACAAAATTTACCCCAGAGCCTTAAGACCGGGTCACATATGTATAATTTTGACAAAAATGTTGAGCAGCATTGGGTATATCATATTGCAACAGGCAAACCCAGAAAGCATTGCAATAAGCCCAGTATTAAAATTTATTAAAAACAACTATTTAATCTAATATTTGCATGTGTGTATGTTTTTGTACCAAACAATCTGAATAAATATCTTATGCTCACAAAGGCTGCATTTATTTAGTCAAAAATACAGCAAGAAACAGTAATATTGTAAAATATTATTACAATTCAAAGTAACAGTTCTTCATTTTCATATATTTTAAAATGTAATTTATTTCTGTGATGCAAAGCTGAATTTCCAGCATCTTTATATTTTTATCTTTATCTTAATATTTGTGAAATGTAGTTTTTCAGGATTCTGAAAGTTAAAAAAACAGCATCTTACTGTTGATTTTGATCAATTTAATGCATCCTCACTAAATAAAAATATTAATTTCTTTGAAAAAACAAACAAAAAACTGACTCAAAACTTTTGTATTAGCATAGTTTAATAATATAATTCTCACTATAAACTTTCACATTTCTAAGTCTAATCTCACCATTATCCTTCATAACCCTGAGAAGATTAATTCAGGATTTATTATCTGATTTTGAGGTGAACATGTATTCTTCTGAAGAATCGCTAGGCTCCCATGCAGAGCACAAAAAGAGCAACAGAAGTAATCCTCTTGTTCGTGTCATATTTAGAGGTCAGGGCTTATTTTCTCTTGCTCTCTGTCTCATTAAAGATTCAGACAGTGGCAGAGCCAGAACATGTTGAGCTCCAGACAGGATTCTGAAATACCACCCCTGCATCTAATTTCCTCAAACAGCTTCGGAAATAAACTGAGATGACGGTGTTTCTCAAAGCTGACAGCATCAGAGACCCAAAAATGGTTCAAATAGGGACATGCACACTCTGCTCTCCAATTTTTGGAGATGGGGTTGGTTTTGATACTTTATCATTTCCCAATTTAATACACAGAATCAACAACTATAAGTAAGCTGCTCATAGATTTATATCCCAGAATCGTTGCTGTTGGTTCCCCTTAAAAACAAAAGTTACAAAATATCTCCATAGAACAATCTTTACTTAATACCATAATGATTTTTGCAATAAAAGAAAATTCATGGAACAACTGATGCCCATAAAGAACATTACATTTAAGACTAAATGGCAAATAAGAACATATTTTTAATTACGCATAGGTTTTTAGTTTTAAAAAAGCAGCACTGCCACGTTGTCATAAGCACAGATGTGGCGGTGTGTGTAAGTGTGTGGGTTACGATGAACTCCAGATGTGCTGCTTTAGCAGTCTGCTCGACCACCGTCATCTGCTGAGCAAGTGCAGGGCTGCGGAGAGGACTGAGACCCTGCTGAACTCTCTGATGCACTGCCATCATACACACATTTACATATAAACATATACTAAAGCTGAGTTTGGAATCTCATACTTTCACACTACTCTTATTATATCCGCAGCATTCAGTATGTAAACTGTGTGGAATATGCAAATTTTCTCTATGCATGGAATACCAGGGTGACATACTGTCCTGCATTTGCCAGAGTACATACAGAAGTTTTTAACACACTTCTTAGAATACTGTATCCCCTGAGTGCAATGTACAATTGACTTTCCATTAACAAACTACACAGCTTTTCCCTCTCAGGCATTTCAAAGTGTAGCAACTATCATAATCCTACCCTAAATCTAAGCAAAAGTGTTAACCAAAGCAAACTTGGCAATTTAAAAGCATTTGCTCAAAAAAACATGACTTTTTAGCTTGCTTTTACAGATCTTTGAGCTCTTGTATTGTTACTCTTGTCTTACAAGACCCCACATCGCAAGTTTAATGCTGTACCAGGTGCGCTACTGAGCAAGTTTTCTACACCAGAAAAGCCATGGAGCTGGTTAAGTAATGCAGAAATCAAACTGCAATGGTTTACAAATCCTGAAGTTTCTGGTCATAATAGTCTGTCATAATCGATAAACTGTCCCATAATGATAATTTGTGTGCAAACAAACATAAGTTTTTTTGTGTTTTATTGACTCTAGTGTTTATATAAGCTGGAAACTGCAGTGAATTGCATGGAGTTTTGCAAAAATGTAGGTACAGGCATGTTTGACATGTCCAGGTTGTCCAAAACGCGTTTTTGCTTTTGCAATAATTAATCAAATTTTAAAAAATTTAAAGTTTTCACTGACATCATTTAAGCCTTAAAGGAATAGTTCACCCAAAAATTAAAATTACGGCATATTTTACTCACGCCAAAGCTATCCTAGGAGCCAAAAAGCTCTTCATTTTAAGATTAAATTACTTAATGTATACGTTAATATTTTTTAGACATCAATTTAGCTAATTTATTAAGGCCCACATCCATTCTGGAAAGGAACAGAATTCAACCATTTCATCTAATCATTTTCTCATGAAAAAAAAAACTAAAACCTGTACGCTCATAAAAAATATGTTGCATTATTAATCATGTAATGAGGTGATGTGGCAATGTAGCATACTAAAGTTGGGAAAGTCTTGTCATTTTACAGTGTGTACTGTTTTGCATACTATTTTTTGACAAACAATCAATACGGTCAGCGTTTCATTCAGAACATAACCATACAAATTTATACACAACCACTTATTTTTGTTACCGTCCTCTTCTACAGTAGGGCCACTCCACCTAGATGCTGTTTAGCTTGTTTTTGAGATTTGACTATTCTAATGCACCTGATTTGAATAAGCCTATGAATACAGAGCAGCATGAACACAGAAGAGTAAAACTCTGTCACCATGCCAAGTCTAAGGTTCTGTGATATATTGGTGCTGTCTGCTGTCTGTGTGGGGCGTCACTGACGTTTCCCATCTATAAACTCCTCTCTGAAGACCCAACAGCTGCGACAGGGACGCTCGAAACATCAGACACAGACTCTTACCACAATAATCAGAGACAAAATGTCCATTACATACTACAGAAACAACTTTTATCCCTCTCTCAATCTAAAACAATGGCATGTATGCTCTGCAGATGCCAAAAATGACTAAAAAAACTCATTAGCAGGGCTTGGTAAATAACCACCTAGCAATCATCCAAAGTCCTCTAGCAACCACAAAAACAATGTTCTGGCAACCATTCACAACACAACTTAGAATATTAGCTTGTGAAAGCATTTTTATCAAAATGTAAAAAAAATATAATTTCCTGTTTGCTTTGTATAAAAGAATCATGATGAAAAAGCTACATAACAAGCTTGTGTGTATAATTACAGCTAATAATGCGTTAGCATACACATTAGAGAGGTGAATGAAATCTAATGTCTCTGCTGTTGGAGCTGCACTCAATTTTGGCGTTTGCGTAATTTTGTTTTGTACGATTTAGAAAAGCCTTGCTCTTTTCCTCTATTATCATGTCAAACAACTGATGAGGCTAATGGGCTAACAAGCTAAGAGCAGAGGTGAGGAGTTGGGAGTTGAGTGGGGTGTGTCTCTGTGTGAATGAGAGTGTGTGTGTGCGTGCGTTATGTGGGCGGATGATTGGTCTTCTGATGACGGAGACAGACTTGTCCTCTCACACAGCCTCTCTGTCTGGCATAAAGGAGTTTATTGATGAGGTTCATGAATTAAATATTCCCTGCAGACTGCTAAATAGAAATAAATTATTAATGCTCATTTTTATCAGATGTCTCTCTTTTTTGTAGTGTAAAAAATTAAATAAGCAAAATAACAGATATGAAATAATAAGGTTAAGGAATAAATTAGTATACAGATATAAAATAAAATGGACATCATGGTCAGGTCAAGACAACATATCATTAGGGATGGATGTGTGTGTGTGTCTCATGGCATAAACGTACCTTGGTGTACTTTTTAGCGAGACACGAAATACATACCTGTACCAGTAAGTACATATCACTGCAGTTTCCAAAAGAAATGAACACTAGAGGCAGTAAAAAACCTTTTATTTATTGTCAAGCTTCGGTTTGAATCCTGTGTAACTACAGTTCGACAAAACAGTTCAAATCCGTGTAAAAGGAAGTTGAAATGACATGTCATATTTCCAACATGATAGAGCATTAACTTTTAGAGACAGTCCACGGATATTCAAATTTTGAACCGCCACAATACATACATATATCAACGTAATAAAAATGTGCCAGGGTTAACATAATGAACCTGTGTTTTAGCGCCACTGAGTGGACATTGCTCTTTGAAGCCGTGGCTAAACGTGCAGTAAGGCACCTAAAAACGGTGCACAGAGGTACATAGTTTTATGAGACCAGGTTGGTGTGTGTGATTACATTTATTATATAAAAAACATTTATTTTATTTGCAAACAGGTTTATCAATTAGTTTTTATACTCTTGAATTTAGTATTGGTTCATTTATCGGTTCAGTATCGGCTTGTCATATTACCAGAACTCATATGTCATGCATACAGTACCTTGGTTTCAGTAATAATACATTTTAAATGAGTAAAGAAATCCGACAATGACATCAAGATTTTGCTTCTTTGGCTGAACTTATACATGCGTGTTCAGTAAACAAACTATGAAAAAATGTGAGTGTTCAGTTTCCTTTCTCTACTACAGTAGTCTGCAGCTGTTTAATTGTTGATATCTTAGTATACCACAAATCTGGAATCCTACACTGAATGTCTCACACTCTTTGACCTTGGGACTGTGTACGTGTTTGTCTGTGGGAATATGAGAACAATGTCCATTAACAGGAACATGCATACAAATAAATCTCCAGAGGGAACAAAATCCTAATGATTATGGGGGAAGATGGGTAAACTATCTCTCACAGGACTCTCTGACCGGAACACACTGATCTCCAACCTAACAAAAATTCACCATAAATCTTCAATTGTTTAACTGTGCTATTTGTATTTGTAAACAAACAATAGGTAAAAACAACTGGCTCATTATTATCATGATTACATCACTGTAAATGTATGGTTACTTTACAACAAACTATAGTATTTTTAATGAAAATATATAAAAACTTAAAGGAATAGTTCACCCAAATATGAAAATTCTGTCATCATTTACTCACCCTTGAGTAGTTCCAAACCTGTATGAATATCTTTGTTCTGCCTAACACAAAGGAAGAAATATTGAAAAAAGTTTTTAACCAGGCTGTTTTGGGTCACCATTGACTTCCATAGTAGGAAAAATATGACGGTGACTCAAAACAGCCTGGTTACAAATATTTGCTTGTGTTCAGCAGAACAAAGAAATTCATACAGGTTTGGAACTACTCAAGGGTGAGTAAATTATGACAGAATGTTAATTTTTGGGTGAACTGTTCCTTTAAACCCGTTGTGACAAGAATCCCTCACTGAAAGTTTCCTAAAAGATTATTTAGCAGGAGTCGACAGTATTTCCACCAAAGTGGCATACTGTATTATACAGTTGTTCGATTTTTTGTGCCATTTTATTACAATGTGAGTTATTAGCATGTAATACTGCAAAAGCAACCAAAAACTCTAATGTAAAAATATTAATGCTCCCTCCAAAACACTTCCAGACAATTGTAAGACCACACTTTTGCAATCCCACAAGTCTTTTCTCATTTACATCAACAGTTAAACTAAATTTTGTTAAACAACCAATGAAGAAAAACAATTATGAGTGAGGTTTGCTGCCAATAGCTTCAAATAAAATCATCCGTTAAATGATAACTTACTGTACATTCACAGATCAATGAAGTTTTATAACCAGAGCATCTACGATTCTGCTAAAAGCTCTGGACTGTTTTCTGCAGAAACTGCAGCATGACTGTGAAAGTTTTTTAACATTAACATGCAGATCCAGTCATTCACTGCAGTGAAACCTCAGCCAATGGCTCACACACTTTATTAATCACTTTTGATCAATCCTAGAGAACTAATAAACATTTTAAACCACCCATTTGGAATAAGTAAACAATGGGCGGTTTACTTCGAGCGAAGGCCACTGGCTTTCATCAAAATGGATAGAGAGGTTCATGTACTGTATATGTCTGCCAACATTAATCAATGAAAAACAGAAAGATCCCAGCAATAATGTTCAGAAATGTCTGTCAATTCTTGGCTTGTGTTCCCTGGCATACAGATGAAGAAAACATCCTGTGCAGTCTTCCATAACAGACATCTCAATCAGATATAATGGATTACTTGACAGCGAGACTTTTCCTGCAAACCCTATGCCAATAAAAATTTGTGTCTCGCAGGCGTACTTTGTGATTTCAGTCCATCTGAAATTAAATATGACCTGTTTTTCTCACACAAGAAAAACTGATAAAGCCAATTACCTATTGTTTTGTGGCTAACCTGGGCATCCTGTGACAAATCTAATCCTGCCGGGACAAGATATGTGATTTGCAGATATTTGCAGGATATTTTCATGCTTCTATTTATTTTGACCTCTTCTGAGTCTTCTGGCTATTTGGTGCACATTCATTGATATCTTTACCAACTTAAATAACCACCGGATGTTTAAAATTTCATGTTTCATTCAATCCTACTTGCCATTTCTTTGTAACTGTTTGTGAAACTGACTATCAATTTCCAAGTTAAAAATTGTCTCTATACCTTTTTTTAACTAGAAAGAGCCCTTAAATGCTGTAATTTGAGATCTCTCTTCTGTACCTGTTAGCCGAGTGTAGCATCTGCTCACGCTTAACACTCTTTGCTTGCTAAGCATGTTTACTCTGCACATGGGAATGTGACAGGGCTGAGCACACAGAGCTGGCCTTAGTGTTTGACATGGCTTTGTTTGGCCCTTTTATTACTGGGAACCACTTTCTCTAGCTTAAGAGCTGTGTTCAGGGGGGAAAAAAGTTCTGGCTGGCCACCTAGGTAACAATTTTAGGCATTACAAGCATACTCTGGATCGCTGTTCTGAATAAATGATGAGATGCTGTATGTCATTTTGTCAATTCGAAGGCAGCATCTCGTATCTTTTGTAGATTCCAGAATGCACTGCAATGATATCAGTAGCTATGTTTCCATCGAAAGATTCAAATTAATCTTATGCGCAAAATTGGATTATTGCATAAAACATTTGCGAATAAAGCGTTTCCATCCAACAAATCAAAGAGAGCAATATCATCACAAACACTAAATATCACTAAGAAAACTAGCAGAAGCATATATATATATATATAATTTTCATATATTATAAATTACCTCAGAGTGAGCAGATGAAACACAATAAATGCAGTCATTGCTTTCAGAGGTGGACACTGCTTGTGATGCTGCATGTAACACAATTATATTTGGTAAATGCGTTTCCATCAAAGTTTATGCACATTTTTTCTTATCGGATAAAAACTCAAATGTGGACATTAGTTTTTACGCACAATTTTAGAATTATTGCACATCTTGATTTCCATCCAGCATTTTTTTTTCATGCGATATACCAAAATGCGCATTAAAACAGGTGGATGGAAATAAAAAATAGTTAGAATGTTTAGCAAAGATAGCGAATGAATGTAAAACGAAAATTTTATTAGGTACTACAAGCTATTAATAAAAGATCAAATCTTGCTCAAATGTAATCCAATTTTACCCAATATTTATTTGTCAATGAATAAATAAATATATGTTTGTTTTGTTTTTGCATTGCTAATAAACACTGAAAGTCGTATACAAAATATTTGACAAAATTTTAATTTATTTATATAATATTGTAATTTATGTAACAACAATGTAAAAGTCAATTTAATGCATACTTGTAAATACTTTTTAAGCATTTAAATACTGTTCTTTTTAACTTTCATTATGAGTTTCATGATTTTCATGGTTTTCAACATTAATAACAAGAAAAAACCTTTCTTGAGCACTAAATCAGCATATTAGAATGAATTCAGAAGAATCATGTGACACTGAAATAGAGTAAATCTGCTGAAAATTCAGTTTTTCCATTACAGAAATAAATTATATTTTAAAATATATTAAAATATTTTGAAATAATGGTAATTTACAATATTACAATTTTACTGTATTTGATAAAATAAATGCAGAGTGTAAAATGTTCTTTCAAAAACAGTTATCTTAGAGACCCATAACATTTGAACAATAGGGACCAGAATATTATGGTCTTATACTGATCTAAGCTAAAAGTTCAGTGCACCTGCACTAGATTCATCAACTAGAAATCTGATCCCTGGGGCTTTAATGAAATAACAGCCATTGTTGTGCAAAACCAAGAAAACCCACAAAAGATTGATTATTAAAGGAGCATTAATCTGGCATTTTCAGTCACCCCAAAGGGTAGTAAATCCCTTGAGTGGTCATGCATTCTTTATATCGGTCAGTTCTTTGTGTGTGTGTCTGTGAGTGAGTGAGTGAACTAAAACAGGCATGTTGCAGGCTTTACTCCTGCCATCTGTCTGTCTGTCTGTCTGTCTGTCTGTGCTTCAGTCTGACAGCTGCTGGTCACTTCTGTCTACGGCTCCTGACAGCTAATGCTGTCTGCTAATGCTGATGGCCACTTTCAGCCCAACTGACCGTGAAACACAATGCCCCTGTAGCAGACCAGAGAGCATTACAGATATTGATGTTTGAAAAGACACACAGATGGAATTATGTATTTTAGCCACATTATGACCTTGCGTGTCAGGTTGCGTACCAAGATATTAGCACAGAAAATGAAAGGAATGAAATTCATATCCTTTTTGGATTAAGCAATTCCAGAATGCATTGCAAATGAGCTTAGTGGGGGAAAAAAGCATTCATCTAAAAAAAGGAAGACAAATGCTATTTGCTAAGAGGGCACATATCAGTGTGTTTTTTCTGAAGAAAACTTGCCAAAATCACAGAGGGTTGTGAGAGATGCCTTTCTGACAGAGTGCATGTACACAGTCAGGTAAAGGTCAGAGTTCGACTGTCACTGCTGTTTGATTGACATGTGTGGCGTAGGAATTACGTGAGTGTGATGTCATAAGGACGTTCTGTTTCCTTTCATATTTAGATGATTTAGAAGAATTAGCAAAAGTAGAAATGAGTCCAGTTCCTAGTTCTGTTCTCAACTTTTCAACTTGAATGTGTCAAGGAGGTTAAATGTTAATAGGGAAGTTTTGGTTGTTTTGGGGGTTTTTTTCTTCTTCAGAAAGGATGCATTAAATGGAACAGTAAATATGTTTCTAATGTTATAAAAGTTGGTTAAAAAATGAAAAAAGAAATGCTGTTTCTTGAGCAGCAAATTAGCATAATGTGATTTCTAAAGGATCATGTGACACATTTATTCACACATTTTTGAAAGCCTCAAAACATTTGAAAACACAGTGCATTTCAGAGAATTACTGTCTTTGTACAAGCTTAGTGGTACAAAAACTAAAATTTGTGAAAGCAGTCATGCACAATTGCAAAATACAGTGTTTTTAGCCATTTTCATGGATCTGTATGAATCAACCATTTTGGCAACTTTGTCAAACTTTCTCAAAAATGCAAAGGCCTTAGAAAAAAAAAGGTTTTAAATTGACAGGTTGAGTTTGTGATGTATATCTGTCTCATTGTCACAAGTCAGGTTCTAACTAATGTAATGCCACATTTGAGGTTCTCGATTTATTAAAATACTCCTCTTGAGGAATCCTTCTTACATCTGTGCAGAACCACGCATGTAGACATATGACTGTCTGACTCATTTGGGGAAATTTTAGCAGAAGTGGTTGGTAAGTCAATGGGCGTTGAGCTCGAGGCACTTCGCTGGCATTTTTTGTATGAATAAGGGAAACAAAGTTGCTAAAAACAGAAACTTGGGAAGCCAATTGTTAATTTAAGGATTGGGATGGCTTTGGCTGTGTTCTTTCTCTATTTCGGCAGAATGACTGCCTCCAGTTCAATGACTGTTTAGACAAGTTAGACCATATTCTTAGTCTCCAGATTTTCACAACTAGGTGAGAAACTTTTGCCAAACACTCTTCCTTCTTCAAATACTCAAATCACGTAGACCAGCAGCAAACATTTTAAACTAGCTCTTAAAAATGGTGAATGTGTGATTGACAAGAACACTCTTCGCCATCACTTATCAATTGTTGAATTACTGCTGGCATGATTGCTTGCAAATATACAGAAACATCTATTTTTAGTGAATACGACACGATAAAAAGCCTTTTTTTCACAGTGATGCCATAGAAGAACCATTTTGGGTTCTCGAAGGAATCTTTCAGTCAACCGTTCCATGCATGCTAAAGGTTCTTTTAAACTTGTAACAATTGATGCCTATAAAGAACCTAACTTTTAAGAGTGTAGCTGCAAAAGTGATGCAACTGATTTGCTCTGATTTGGCTGCTCCCAAACACCAGATGAGATGGTTTGCAGTCTGAGCAATGCTTGAATGAGACAGAGACAGACATGCCCGCATCACAAACACAATCACAGCGTTGGGTCACAGAGGGTTTGATGGGGAAAAATGAAAGGAGATCAGTCCTCTAAATAGCCATAGTGATGTTGCTCTCTCCGTACTGGCAAATAACGTTCCTCCATCAACTTTAAAGCACCATAACGTGTAGTAATAAGGTTAGGAGATTGGAAGAGGACCTCCAGAATGTTTTGAATATGAAGTTACCCTTTAAAAAGACAAATCACAAGTGAGACGTCTTTAGAATCTTAACTGTTTCTCCAAATTAAATACTCAAAAACACAGAGAATTACAGCATAACCCATTCTGTTTGTGAATTATAGCCGAACAGTGCATTCTCCTCTCTTCTAGATATCGCTTCCCACAGTGTCAGTGAGCTGACAGATTGTTGTTCATTCCTGCCTCTTCCTTTCATTAGTTTCTATCTGCATCTCTATCTACCTCTCCTCCTGTGCTGTTCTCCTCCACACCTCTTCTAACTCAACATATACCTCAAAACTGCTGAGTTAGTTCACTGTGAGCAGAGTTTATTAGTACACATGCTTCTCTGCCTATAGAATAAGAGCTCTGTAATCTCAATTGTTGTAGATATGGGAATAAAAAAAGAGCAAATGGCTTAAATGTCCTGGTTTATCTCCTGGGGGAAAAGGACCAGGCAATCTCATTTGTGTCTCCTTTAGAGTTGCATGTTTCATTTTGTGCTCAGATTTGCCAAATTATGCAAACAGAAGTAAATTTCAACATAAACTCCCAATACATATCAAAATCCCCCAAGCTGAAATAGTCCACACTCCACGTTTCATACAAAGCCCAAAAATAAATAAATAAAAGCGCTGCACATGTAAATTAAAAAAGGAGAACAACTGAGCTATTTTTAACACTACTCCTTCAAATTGTCAAATAGACAACAGCTGTAGAAATATGAAACATTGTTCAATGGTGAGGTCTAACTTATTACAAAGGCTTGTTTAAAGGTATATGGGTAGTTGACAGTTAACATGTCCATATATGTCCATATATTTTATACTTTTTTTAATGACAGTATGTCACAGACTGCCTAACACTTCATGAAAAACCCATATATATCTATATATATCTATCTATCTATCTATCTATCTATATATATATATATATAAGTGCATCATACGCACACGCACACACTGATTATAGCTCATAATGTGTTTCTGTGGCTATGACACACACATAACACCATTTCTGGAACTGGGTGACCTTTACATTACAGCCAAGCAAAACATACACACGCGAGTCTTACAACAGCAAAAATAACCACATGCACAAACAGCCAACTTATCATTAGCAGCATCCAAATGACTGTAAACAGACTATTATTACCTTAAAACTGCTATCCAAAGAACGTCCACAGAAACGCAGTCGGGGGGGAAAGTGTCAATAAAACCCAAAAACAAATCCAGTGCGTGACTCAGACCGGTCCAGGATTCACTGTGATCCAAGATTCACTCCCGAACGTGACGATACAAGTGCATTACTGAGTCAAACAGCCCGGTAAAAGTCTATAGCTGCAACCGTAAAATCAAAAAGCTCCATGGGGCAGCCGTGAACCGAAAACAGCAGAGCTGTCATAAACTTTTCCCCTCACTGCTCACACCATCTGCACTGGGGTCTCTGGGGAAAATCGTCTGGTTCCGTTTGCTCTCAGGACGGTCACGGGGGACTTCGAATTTCCCCCCTTAACGTACACACTTCTGAGACAGTCCTCACACACTACTTGGCGATACACACGCGGACAGGAGGACTGCGACCTCAGAGGGAGGAGAGCGTGTTTGAGGAAGTGTGAGAGGAGGAGAGATCCGAACACCTCACACACAAACTCCCTGATCGGTTCAGATCGCACACACACACTCGCAGTGACAGTCCTCCCTCACTGCCTAAATGCTAAATATTACTCTGTTGTATTTTTAGTGTTCTAATACGCTTTTAGTCTATATGTCCGCACCTGCAGTACACACAGAGTCGTTCACAAGCAGCTCACGCAGGTGTTAAACTTAAACCTAATAGACTTTCTCAATCTCTTGCAAATGATGGATGGATTGGCAGGGCTCTTTTTAAATGGGTTATAAGTACATATCCACTTAATCCAGTCAACGTTTTGTGAGTGAATTGTTCTAAATTGAAAAATCGAAGATATATCTATATCTATCTATCTATCTATCTATCTATATATATACACTACCGTTCAAAAGTTTTAGAACAGTAAGATATTTAATGGTTTTTAAAGATGTTTCTTCTGCTCA
>JAUMHE010000077.1:3828734-3849947 GCA_032359235.1 Enteromius mattozi
AAAGAGTTCCATTTCTTATGTTTTCCATTGTTTTTAATCACCATTTTGCCTATTTCTGTTTTTTTTTTTCTTTTTAGGTAGAAATGTTTATATAATCTCATAAAAGTCACGTCTTATGATTAACATTATAAAATAATGAGCAAAACAGTGTTTAAAATAGTTTTAGCTGACATATAGTGCACGCATCTATAACTGTAACTATTTCCTAAGACATAATGAGCTGTTTGTGTGTTTCATCTTGTTTGTGAAATGATTTTGTTTTCTTTTCGTACAGATAAGAGTTACAGTGAGAACAACAGCTCACACGCTCATCTCTCGCTCTCTCACACACCCTGCGATAAAACAACAACAACACTGACATGTACATTACTCTGTGATGGGATGTGTTGTTCTGCCCAAACAGTGATAAGAAACGTGTGTCTTTTATAAAAAAAAAGAACTACGTGATGAACAGCCTTGCACTGGAAACATCAATATTTGCTGCTTTTATGTGACAGAATGGCAGACATTTGAAAGGAAAAGTACGACCATCATATAGACTGATCTTTTTGGTCTGTACTAAAATATATGTGGCAAGTGTTCACATCAGCTGAGCTCTTTATTCAGGTTAAAATAGCCTTTTTTTTTATTATTTATTTATTTTTTTAAATAAATGAATAATAATATTCATTATGGAAATTACAAATCTGAAAGAAGAACAATTTAGTTTATATAAATTCTATATTATTTTAATAATATTGTATATGTATTTAATATATAATAATAATTAGAATTTATTTATTTAATCTTTTTTAATCTACTACTAAAACTACTGTTTTTTGTACTTTTGATTAAGTAACTAAGCCTAAGTAAGCATAAGAAACTTCTTTCAGAAACATTACAAAATCATCTTCCACAAATATAAAAAATACAACCCCAGACTTTTAAACAGTATTCATGCTTTTGAAGAAAAAAATCTACTATATTATGATGAGGAATTTATATAGCTGTAACTTTTATTTGATCAAAATACAATTGAATCAGCATCAATGTAGAAAATCTTTTGCATCCAGGTGGTGTAGTTACACAATCTACCAGCAGGCGGCTAACAGAGCCAAGCTAACCAGCCAAACCTTTACCCATCAGTCCTACCAGATTATAAAGAGACTTATTAAGGATTGTGGGAAATGGTTTAAAGGTCATTCAAGTGTGAACTGACCATACTGTGACCCTAAACGCCTTCGAAACCCTCACAAAGTGTTCAATCGTAACCAGGCTGTCAGCTTCAAAGCCACTTCAAGACAATAATTAGCGTGTTTTCACGACTCTGTAGACCTGTGGAATGCCAAACATCTAATCAATTTGTCGTCTGCGTATTTATTCCTAAATTTAGACATCCGATTCATTGTTGTTGAAGTGGACGACCCAGACATCGCTTCATTTCTGCGAAGGTCACGACCTAACACTTGTCGGGGTTGCCGTTATACACTGCAGCCAGGCTAATAAACAACCTGTTGCCGTCCAAATATCAACACGGTCAGTTGCTGTAAATCAGACGTATTTACAAGGTGCTTTGTACACCTTTGTTTCTGAAGGGCGATGTTGACGTGTTCGGGGAGTCAGATAAAGGGTATTTCTCACCAACTCCTTCCTGTTTTTCCGAACGAGGCCTTTGTTTGGCTGCGGGAGTCCTGCTCCTTAGTTCTCTGGGGAATGATGAACCGCTGTATTCGTGCCTGAGAGAAGCACGGAGCAGATCTGTGTTATCAGAGACCTCTTCAACTTGCTCTCTTGTTGTCTGTCTCTCTGTCAGCAGGCTTTGGGTCTTGACCGGGTCATGGCCACTCATTTTAGGAGGAATATTATGAAAAGTAGCTAATTATTATTTACTGTGAATGATGCTCCATATATTTGCACTTGTAAGTTATGTGCATTCAGAAAGTATTCAGACCCCCTGAATACAGAGTGAAAACAGAATTTTTGAAATGTATGATACTGTATAATCTGTGCTATGACATCATAAACACTTTTTTTTGTTAAAGTGTCCCTATTATGGATTTTCGAAAATTCCTTTTCGTGCAGTGTGTAACAGCTCTAAGTGAATGAACACATCAGGCAAAGTTTTAAATCTGAAAGTGCATGCATAAAAGAGTCGACTCTGAATCATTGAAACGAGTCGTTTTTAAAACTAATCCCAATGTTAACGTCAACGTGAAACATTAGCATATTGCTCGCCCACTTTCTCGTTGGTCTGAATGAAAATGAACATTGTGGAGAGGTAAAAATAGCGGTTTCCCCGGTAACGTTGTACACAAATCAGCTCACAAACTCTGCTTTATCAGGCATTATAGTAATGGTGAAATGAAAATGAGATCTAAGACATAAAATCTAAGATATAAGACAATGAAAGTGGGTTTTTTGGGGGGTTTGACTTTGCATGCATGACAACCTGGTTTTTGAGGACTCCCAAAACTAAAATATTAATCTTTCATTACCCATAGAGGCACTTTAAAAAAACGAACAAAGACACTTGTTATTTTTACAAAAACAATATTATTTTAACAAAAGGCCTATTATAACAATAATTAAAATAGGATAACTATGTTTTTTGGCACACTTTATTAAAATCATTTATAAAACTTACTTAAACTCAAATAATCCTAAAAACAAACAAACACACAAAACAAAACTGGTTTTCTCAAAAATATTGAGCAACACAGCTGCAAAATTTTTAAAAATGTCAGCAAATCATCATATTAGAATGATTTCTGAAGGATCTTGTGACACTGAAGACTGGAGTAATGATGCTGAAAATTCAGCTTCGCATCACAGGAATAAATTACATTTCAAAATTTATTAAAACAGAAAATTGTTATTTTTAAATGTAATAATTTTCCCAATATTACTGCTGTTCAGTAGCCTGGTAATACCAAACTCTGCTACTTCACTTTGCTTCATAGACAGAGTCTGGGAGGGCATAATTGAAAAACGTTTACTTTGTGTTTGGGGACCAAATTGTTTTGGACATTGGAAAACCATTTAAAAACCATCTATGGAATGTCCCCATAAAACATGGAAACCAGTGTGTGTGTGTGTGCGTGCAAGTTTTAATGATACTCAAAGACCTTGCCATGAAGTCAAAGGTGTCTCATACTAAAGCTCATTGTGGCTTATAGAGGAAAGAATTGCTGTGCCTGTTAAGGAAACAATGCATGAAAAGAAGGAAAATCCTCAAGAAAAGCTCCTGAATGGGTCTCTAAAAATAAGCTTTGGCAGGAAGGTAAGATTACTGACTTTTTTGACCCTAAAAACCTAGATGGAAATGACCAAATGTACACATTTAGACTTTCTGTGTCAGAGAATTTAGTTGTAGAGTCTAAGAGTCGTATGCTCATTAAGGCAGGTTTTAATTTGATTAAAAATACATTAAAAACATTGAAATATTTTGAAATATTATTACGATTTAAAATAACTGTTTTCTATTTTAATATATTTTAAAACGTAATTTATTCTTGTGATGTGAAGTGGAATTTTAAGCATCTTTACTCTATTCAGTGTCACATAACCCAGAAATCATTCTAATATGCTGATTTGATGTGCAATAAACCTTTTTTATCACTATCAATTTTTAAAACAGTTGTGGAATAAGTATTTTTTTAACTCTGTGTACACTTTGTCATGTTTGTAATCGACCGAACACAAAACTGCAGTTCATTTCATTTAGAAATGTGTCAATAAACGTGTTTATGTTTCAGTGACATGAAGTTTATTACAGGGAAGACATTTGGTTAACCTGCTGCGGTGACGGAAGCGAGACATTCCTCTTTTCCCGTCCTGTCCTCTGGTGACGTGTGTCAGTTGATAAATTCCAGCCGTTTTTGAATCCTGTCCCAGAGGCAGACACAACAACAACAGGAAGTAAGCCCATTTTCACAGGTGTCAGGAAACACAGGAAATAAACAAGTGGGATGCTGGGAAACAGCCTCATATGAGAACTCTGCGAGGTGAGGGATCTGATGGTTATTAATAGCCTGCAGTGGGTATTTTCAGAGCTCGTGTTGAAGAGCATCTGCTGTACTCCTCAGGGTTGTACTTTTCATTCAGAAACCTCTGGAAAGGAGGTTAGATCTGGATGGACATGATATACGTTTTGTAAATAAGTTTGTCTTTATTTTTAAGGTTGCAAAATATTTTAAACAGACATCGGGTTTGGTATTAGTTCAAATATATGTCTAACTGTATTAAGCATAAGGCCTACTTGTTTGTATTTGGGGCTAGTTGTCACAAGGGGAAGTTGTCACATGGTCCG
Source organism: Enteromius mattozi (assembly GCA_032359235.1). Classification (NCBI taxonomy): domain Eukaryota; kingdom Metazoa; phylum Chordata; class Actinopteri; order Cypriniformes; family Cyprinidae; genus Enteromius; species Enteromius mattozi. The sequence goes on from JAUMHE010000077.1 coordinate 3,833,023, forward strand.
TATTTCAGTAACTTTTTTAATTTTATTTTATTTTTGAGGGGGTGGTAAAGTCTACTTATATTTATATATATAATACATGATGCCCTTATACAAATTAAATATTCTATATATTTCAAATTAGATTCACTAAAAAAAAACAAAAAACCTTAACATTAAAATTAACAAACGCAACACATACTACATACACTTTATATTATATATATATATAATATTTATATATTTATGTGTATTTGTGCATGTGTATATATATATATATATATATATATACACACACACAAATACATTTTATTATAAATATAAAAAAGTATAATATAATATAAAAATATAGATAGAAAGAAAGAAAAAGAAAGAAAGAAAATATTAATTTAATTTACAAAATTTTTTAGGGTAAGTGGTTGCAAACAAATTATTTTAGCTACATTTAAATAAACAAATTTACTTCACTAACTTTCAACTAAATTTATTTGAATGTAGCTAAAATAAATTGTCTGTAACCATGTCATAAAAAAAAAAAATATTTTAGTGTGGATAGACAGATCTCAGTTAACTTAAATATTAATAAGAGAACATTAGTTAGAATTGTGCAAGTTTTTCCACACTCAAAAACTTGACTAAAAAAATAGCAAAAAAAACAACAAGAGACTGTGTCTTTTCTCATAGAATTACATTGTTTTAATTTAAATCTCATACATAAAGCAGTAAGAATTCATATTATCTCTCTTTCAAGAGGGTTTTAAAGCAAAGATTCACAGAGAATAATTTACACACAGATTAGAAGGATATACAGTCCATAATTTATAATAATCTCCTTGGCCTTAATACACCACATCACATTAATATACCACATACATGAAACATCAGACATCACTGTTTAACATTACAGATGTCATATCTCTCATATCACCGAAATCCGACGCTAATGCTGATCAGATTTGGAATTGAGTCTGGTATATTATCTTTAAAATATGATTTACCTGCAATACATTCATAATGTAAAAGTGTTTGTGTGTGCTCATTCAGTTTTGACGTCTCAGTTTCAGCATAATAAGCCCCAGTGGGAACATTATTATTGGGATATCAAACTCTGCTGGATATTTGCATGTATATTTGCATGTTTATTTATGCATGTAGACATGCTTTGGAATAAAGACATAACTGGCATACACATCTGTAAAATATACAGAATAAAACTCATTTTGTTTGACCCTTTTAAACATATTAAAATATATCCGTTTGGTCCTTTAATTTATTATGCTACATGTACACTGACTAAACTGAAGATAGAGAGTTGCTGTCAGTGAGGGGTGAGAAAATTGCGAACGGAAGACCGATTGCTGCTGGTTTCAGTGTTGCCATCGCCTGAGCCCACTTCATTACCTGTCACACAATAAATAAAAAATAACAATTAAATAAATATTTTGCATAATGTCACTTCATATCAAATAACATGTTTTAAATATATATATAATTTTTTTAATTTTTTAATGTATTTTTTGAGTGCTTCAATAAACTGTAAACTCACCTTCACTTGAATGAGATTTCAGCATGGCCATTTTCGCCAAGAATTTAAAGGAGAGACAAGCACCTGTTTCCCTGTCACACAATCCACCTGCTTTACAGTTGCATGTTTTCCGACACTCCATGCCATACGTTCCATACACGCAGTCTGAAACGAGAAAACACAAACATGTTACAGCTTCTTTAACCATTACAGGATCTGCACCACAGCTTAAACACTTGTCATTAACAAAGCCTCTTTTTGAGGATGTTTGCTTATTGCTGATCCAGTGTTTGTGTAAAAGGATCAGAAGGCTCACTTCTGTCTAAGACTCGGGGTAAGACTCAATTAAACGGCTGAGCGTGAGTAATTGGTGTGGAAGGAGTGTGTTTCACCAATACAAAGCAACAAGTGTTCTTTCACCAACTCACGTTGTTCTTACATAATACTTTAAGTAATAATTTAGGGGCCCTTGAAGGACTCCACAGAAAAGAGACCTGGAGGCCAGTTTTCTTTAGTATGCTGAACTGTTCTTTAACCTGTGACCTGGGATCACCTCAAAACCGTCAGCTAATCATGAGGATTTTGAGAAATATTTGAATATTCTCCATAAAATAGAATTAATCTGCCTTAAACAGGTGTAATGAAGCTGTGTGACACACCAGCTAGTAAAAAATTTGAAATGACATAGTAAGAAAACGTAGAGCAATTTTTCAGTACAGTCTTAACATATATACAGGGACTATATGAAAGACATTTATATATATATATATTATATATATTTAATTTATATAAGATATATATATATATATATATATATATATATATATCTTTATTTTTTGCATACAAACTCTTTTTGAATTAAATTTTTATAAAAATGAAAAGATAAATAGATCTTTGGTGGAAAGCTATACTTTTTATTTAATATTTTATATATTAAATATTACATTATTTTTTTATATATTTATATTTATACTAAGATTAAATTAGAAATCGAATAATACGTTTTATTATATATTAATACATTTTCAACATTAATATATTAATACATTTTAAACCCTTATTAGATATAATTATGGGCTAATACACACACACAGGATAGGCTATTAGACAGAAATATAAAGAAATAAAGAAGTCTCTTCGGTAAGGAAGTGAGGACAGAAAGTAATGAAATGTTTTTCTATGTCTTTATTTTTAGTTATTTTAGTATTCAGTAAAGTTCTTTTTGCTCTGAAAGTTGCAGTTAATAATTAAATAATAATTAAATCATAACTGATCGCAAAATCAGTGAATCCGTTGAATACATTCAACAATCCCATCTGCCTGAGCAGGTGCACACATCAGCCCGTACCTTTACAGATGCCATATTCATCTCCATAATCATCCTCATCCTTGTAGAAGTCGCAGAAGAGTCCCGGTCCGCACTTGACGCCGTGCATCCCGGACACGGTGCGGTAGCAGTGCTCTCCCCGTCCCGCGGCGCAGAGCTGGCAGCATCCGCAGTCATCCAGCACCGTGCGCCTGCAGCGCTGCGTCGAGCCGCACAGCGCGGGGTTGCATTTGTCCGGGCAGCTGACGGCGTATTTACCCGCGGGACCCCACGCGTCAGCGTCTCCGAGCACTATCAGCAGCAACACCGGGATCGCGTACAAACGCATGGCTTGAAGTGCGAGCGAACACCACGCTGGATGCTGTCCTCAGTTCTAGCGCGCTGGGGAGGAGCTGTCCTCTTCTTAGATGCGATAGTGAATGAAACGGCTCGGGCTGCATGGCTGTCAGCTTTAAACAAGTTTGTTTTGCACATAGTATGCCCTCGTCAGTTTCCTCAATCCGGTGTTGTTGTCTATTTGCCAGCCTCCCCCTTCCCTGTTTTAGAAATCCGGCGTGGAAGTGGAATTAGAGCCATGCTGCCATCCAGGAATTGATGTCATCACTGAAGTCTGGAGTTGTTTGTTTGAAGGTTTTTCAAGATGACCATCCTGACCCCAAGGGCTCCTGGTTCCTGACATGAACGTGCATGACGAGATGTTTTTGGTGGCATTACATGTGTTCTTCTGAGACTTGACAGCACACACTTTACAGTAAACAGTTTGATGAAACAGTTTTTACACAGAAATGCACACAAATTTCACAAATAATTAGAGTACAAGAAAAGACAAGTAGCCTACTAGGCCTGTGTGTGTGTGTACTGAAATATTTCTACCACTTAAAAATAATTATTTTTTATTTGAATATATTTTAAAATATAATGTATTCCTGTGATTTCAAAGCTGTAACTTTAGCATTATTACTCCAGTCATACGAACCTATAAAGCATTCTAATTTTTTTAGAAAAACAAACAAACAAACAAACATGTTTTGGTTAATTTAAGGCATCCTTACTAAATGAAACAAATATATATATATAAACTTTGTAATTTGTCTTACATTACTGGAATCATACAATGTAAATATGTCCAAGCTTCAGTTTGAATTCTTTTAATGTTACCTGAACAGTTTAAAGAAGACACCCATGAAAACATTTTAAGTCATAACATGGCTCATTTTAGCAGATGTGGTAGACAAAATGAGCTGAACATCGACTTGTTTTGAAATAGTCTAATTTTAAGACATTTTATTAAGTTTACAGATAAGCGTTCCGGTGATATATTAACATTACTGAGACAACTTAAGAAGTCAAACTCTTTGAACACTGTTTCCGGCAGTCAAGGTCTTAAGGTTTAGCCTAAACCAGGATTAGGCCATAGTTCAATTAGGGGCTGCAATGCAGAATATCCGTCACTAGAGGGTGCTGTTGAGTTAAACAACGGCAGGAGAGTGAAGAGAAAGTAAACTAAATTTAGATGCATTCCTCAGGTAAAGTAGTTTTGTGGCCTTAGACGACTTGTAATAGAGCACAGTCGTATGTGTGACTTTTTTTGATACTCCTTGGTGCTTTTTTTTGCCTTTAGCCACCACCACCTCGACGCTCCGCGGACTCCAGTCCAGTAGTTGGCGGAAATGCACCATAAGTTGGTTTGCCAAACGCCAGAACAAGCCGTGCTGTCTTTTTCAAGCGTTGCTTGTAAACACTCATTTTTTTCTGGAGTCTTATGTCTTTGCTTATTGAACTTGAAGCTTTATATGCCGTGGTCCGTAGCTGTAAATTATCCATCGCTGAAAATATTTTTATTGTAATTTGTTTAATATATGCAAATCTTACTATCAATGATTTAGCAGCAATTTATATAAACGCTTTCCTCTGGAAAATAGAAGTGATATCTATACTTACTTTGATAGAGAATAAGTCATTATAGTAGGCCTATTATACAAAGGCTTAAATATATTTTTTTATCAAAAAATAAATAAATAAATAAATAAAATATTGAGATTTACCATGGACTGCCTTTTTCCATTATCCTAGTCCATTCTCACAGTTTCCCTTTAGATGAAAGTGGAAGCCAACTTCAACTCTTTCTTTACAAACAGTTTGGGATTGTATTGAGATACACTAAAGCTGTGGAGGAGATTGTGAGGGCTGCTGTGGATACTGAAGCGCCTCAGAGATTCATCCCTGTCAAACTTCTGTGTCGTCATACACAGTTTTCATTCCATGGATCACGCATACGACAGGGGCGAGCTCAAGGCTTTTTAAGAAGGATTGATATAATTAACTAAAATTAATTCCATAAAAATGCATTACTTTAACAAGGCAATATACATAATACTAAAATAAACAGAACAAAAGAAAATATAAAAATGAAATCAAAATATTAAAGCATTTATTCATAGATGAGATTGTTCTGGTTGTCAGACTTAATTTGTTTAAGATTTTGTCCTTAAATATAAAATTATTTATTCCTTATTTATTAAAATTATGCTTTCATTTAATAAGGTCAAGCAAAACAGTAAAATAGGTTGGAAAAGTGTTTTTTTTTTTATTAGAAATTGAAGTATTTGTGACCCTGGACCACAAAACCACTCATAAGCAGGTATAATTGTAGTAATAGCTTATATATTGTATGGTACATTGATTTTTCTATTATGCCAAAAATGATTATTATATTGAGTAAAGATCATATTCCATGAAGGTATTTTGTAGATTTCGTTTTGTAAATCAAAACCTTATTTTTGATTAATAATGTGCATTGCTAAGAACTTCATTTGGACAACTTTAAAGGTGTTTTTCTTAATATCTATATTTTTTTGCACCCCCAGATTCCCAATTTTTTATATCTTTTTAGTGTCTCGACTAAATATCCTCCTATCCTACCACAGCTTATTTATCGCTTGAAGGCGATAAAAACTGACCCTTATGACTGGTTCTGTGGTCACATTTTATGTCAATATTAAAGCCTCAGCATATTAATGTATTTATTTATTGTTTGTAATTCTATTTGTGTGTGTGTGTGTGTGTGACAAAGCAAAAATCTGAAAGATATGCAAAATTTAATATTTAAAAATGAAAAAGTGAACATCTGAAAAGGGAAGTTAATAATAACTTGTAAAATGTAACCAGTTAAATAATAAATAATAATGAACCAAAAATGTACATATTAAATAAAGTAATGGTAAAACAACAACAACAACAACACATCTCATAAACAAAAGCTACACTCTAAGCATAACGGACCCATATGAGAGAAACGTCATGACGTCACGACACTACGCCGTATGCGTAAAATCCACCGCTGCACGCGCATTCCCGAAAACGAACGCCGCTATCTTTCATGGCAACAGCTTGCGGAGCGGCGGCATACCCCACTATAAACACCCTCAGCGCGAGATTAACCGGCATTTCGTCCTCGCATTGCGTAACTCCTCCTTACCGGGTGCCGTTTAGTTATATTTAATTCTAAAGTGTGTATTTGTAAAGGTAAATACAGGATATGGTTGACAATAAAGCGCAGGATTCACGTCCTTTCTGTTAGGCAGCGGGTTTAAAGAGCCTTGCAGGGGGCAGTTGATCTGCTGGGCGTGAATGACATCAGGAAGACAGGAGACCGGATCGTTTGGTGAGCATTATATACACTGTCTTTTTATGTCTCATTCGACAGTATCCGATCTGATGAATTGTAGGTTGCCGTGTCTGTCGTAATCGATGTGGTTTAATAGTTGGTTGAACAGTTGAGCTCGTCATATGTCGACTATTTTTGTATCTATCACTGTTGCTTTGAGTCCCAGCTGATGCAACAATGTAAGTCTTTCCTAAGTGACAGTCCATGCATGTTGCTGTGGTAACACTTCTAATTGCGGTTACGTTTTGCATAATGTGCTGTATTTTGGCATATATCGGGGGGTGTATGCGTGGTGGGTTGTTTGACAGATAATATCTGATGCTTTCTGGTCAACCATGCAGAACAAATAGCAGTTCCTTATGGTATTCTTAATGCAGTAGCATTACATAGTTTCTTATGGGTAATGTGATGTAGGCTAGCGGTTCTAGATAGTGGATTCAAACCCTTCAACCTTGTTGAAAAGAGCAGGACGTGTAGTGTTAGATGCTGGGATGCTGATGTCTATACTGCTTCAAGTGTTTTTAGCCCTAACAAAGCCTCCATTGGTCAACCAGCTTCATTAGAAGCACCACGCTGGTTAAACAGAATGTTTTCTGCTGGTTATACTGGTTAACCAGCTAGACAAGCTCCAAACCATTGAAATTCACGCTGGCCTAAGTTGGTCTTTTCAGCAGAGAACAGGTGACCCATGAACTATCGCCATTGTTTATTCGAGCAAGGCATTTAAAGGGACAGCTCACCCCAAAATAAAATGCTGTTATGATTTACTCACCCTAATATCGTTGCAAACCTGCAACAACACACGTTTAAACTTAAATATATCGAAAATGTGCTGGTTTGATGCCAGTGAAGTCAAACATCGTTTGTCTTGTGGTTATTTGTGAAATCAAATATGCTGCAGGGTAGGGTGACCATATGTCCAGGTTTTTTAAACTGCCTAAATTGTCCAAGTTTAGTCAAACCAATTCAGTTTTTTTTTTGTATTTTAGGCAAGTTAGAAACTCTGGGCAGGACATTTCAATAAAATAGAGGACGTATGGTCACTCTACATGAGTGTAAATTAAATTTCACAGCCACAATGGACGTTTTCATTACATAAAATAAAAATTATGTCCTGTTTCCAAACAAAACGGTCATATGGTAGATTTGATATAGTTAAGTCACATGGATTAGTTTTATGTTACGTTTTTCTTAAACGCTTCAGTCTTCATTGACATTCATTACATTGGCTTTTGTAAAATACTTCATCATGGTGCGTTTCAGAATCAGAGCCTTTATTGTTTACTTTGAGGTCCAAACAAGCTCATAACAGGAGCCAGGCACTTCTGATATGAAAAAATGAAGTCTTTAGTGTTTATACAGTATTCAGGAGACGTTTTGCACTCGTATTCAACACAAACCTCACTGCTCTGCTTCATAGTGGTGTATTAAAACCTTGGTGTGCCCTATGCGTTGATGGCCTCTGTCTGAAATGTGATCAGACTGGACGGAAGTTTTAGTTGTCGCAGTTGCCCTGGATCAGTCAGGTGTTCAGACTATCATCCCCCTCAGACCATTCCGACTGGCTGAATTGAATCCACTTTAGTCTCACTTCAACAGAAGGTCAACAGCGATAGCGCTTGGCAATGGAAAATCTTGGCTGGACAGCTTTATGTTTGTGTGATTGATTCAAGCTCAGTCCTTCACCTCTGTGGTTGGGAATGACCCTGTGGTTCCATATGCTCTCTGTTTTCGGTTAATTTGTGCGTTTCTTCATTTGACTGTGGGCTCATTTGCATCAAGGTTTCTAAGAAATGCTTGAAAACACTTCAGGAATTATTACTATTAAGACAAAAGAGATAGATTAATATTTTATTATAATCACAATCATTAATGCTCCGTTGTTGTTATGCAGCGCTCTTTTAAACTTTGTAAAAAAGATTAAACAATAATATGCTTCTGTTGTGATTTAAGAAAGGATTTCATTAAAAAGATGTAGCAGATCATAATCAGTCTTTGGTCAGATGTGATAATTTACTCATAGATGTTAACAGGATGCTAAAAATAGTAAGGCATAGAGAATTGGCTTGCACAAGGGTATCAATTGTACTATTTAATTTTTATATTTTTAATGGTTAATGTGAATGTTTTTAGCCATCTTTTAAATTTATTCAGTTATACTGATGCTAAAAGATTAGAAAGGGGGGAAAATGTAACCTACAACAACACGGTGTATTAAATTGCAGGTTTAATTTTTAATTAGTATTTATTTATTTATTTTATGAAAATAAATTACTATTACTTTTTTTTTAAACTGGAATGTATAATGAATCATAAAGACAATTACAATATGTAAAAAATGTTTTCAATAAAAGCGAAGCTGAAATTTTCACATATTAAAAAATAAATACGACCTCACGTTTTGTCAATCACGTTTACACACTGCCTCCAGAACTTTCATCCGTCAAAGCAGAATTCAGACCAGGTTTGATTTTCTGCATTTTTGCTTCCATATCAAGCATTTTGATAGGAAAGTATGACGAATACAAAAAACAACAACAACCAAAAAATGCATATGAAAATTTCACACTCTGTGTGCAAGGAACTTAACAAAAAATGACAAAATATTTTAAAATAAACTATTTCACAATATTTCACAAAATGAAATATTATATCCAACACATCTGAACTTATTATAACCCATCTGTTATTCCGTCCTCTAGTTTAATTTGAAAAGCACACCCAACAGCTATCAGATCAACACGGTTTAAAACTGTATGTTCTCTTATCTATTTTTATACATGCTCTAAAATTACTATTTGGGTGCATAACTACCTCTTTCTCATTATTATTAGTAACATGTAACTGAAGATTGTCTATATTTATACCCAGCGCATTGTATTCACGCCAGTATGTCTGTTGTAAAGTGGTAAACACCTCAGAGTATAAGCTCAGCGTCTCTTCACACAGTCCGCCACATTAAGGACTTGTTATTGTCATGGTTTTTGTAGGATTAGTCAGAGTTCCTGGGGAATGTGAGACTCGGTCCCACACCACCACCCACATAACTGTGAAGCAGCTTGGAGAAGCATCCTTTTTATTTTTATACATAGTGAAACCGTAGAGGCTGTCGGGTGTAATAAATTCCGGGGTGTAAGACTCAGGGCAGACGTGGAAGTGCTGGGTCATGTTGCTCATGGACACTGACCAACGGGAGGTAGCTTTGACACTTGCTCGAAGTGACGAGAAGGCCACCAGGTTCACTGACGTGAGAGAAACTGAGGCGGGTGTCCAGGTTGCTCAATTCCCAGGCTAATGGTGTCTAGTTCATTCAAGGTTTTAGCCCTGGATTTCCATTTTAGATCATACTGCTGTTCGAGTGTTGGATTCATCATGTCAGTCATTACTGATTGAACGGCTACTGATTTCCAAATGTTCATGTTCATATGTTAGCTAATCATATTTTCCAAGACTGAAATATAATATCATGAGTGTGCCTCTCACCCTAACCACCGGAGTTTCCTTATTTCCTCTTTTTATACTCAAAAATGGAAATAATCAACCACCTTTAGAACATTGGAAAAGTAATGTAACCAGTAATATTGTGAAATATTATTGCAATTTAAAGTAGCTGTTTTCTATATTAATGTATTTTAAAATGTATTTATTCTTGTGATGTCAAAGCTGAAATTTCAGTATCCATTACTCTTCAGTGTTTGTTTATCTGTTTGACCAATCAGAATCAAGTATTTTTGTTTAGAGAGCATAGTAATACTATACTGTGTAAAACTTGCATTAATTGTACTTAAATTTAAGAGGATAGCCATAAAATGTGAACGCTAGAATAATAAAGTGTGACCATGGACCACAAAACAAGTCATAAGGGCCAATTTTAAATAAAGCTTTCTATTGATATATGGTTTGTTAAGATTGGACAATATTTGGCAGAGATACAACTATTATATAATGAAAATCTGGAATTTGAAGCAATCTGAGGGTGCAAAATACTAAGAAAATCACCTGTAAGTTGTCCAAATGAAGTTCTTAGCTTATGCGTATAACTAATATTTACACTAAGAAATGAAAAAAAAATCTTCATGGAACATGATCTCTGCTTAATGTCCTAATGATTTTTGTCTTAAAAGAAAAATCAATCATTTTGACCCATAATGCATTTTTGGCTATTGCTATAAATATGCCCCAGTGATGAAAGACTGGTTTTGTGGTCCAGGGTCACAAATGTGTCTGTTTTCTTTGGAGCTTACATGTTATAGTTTGAACTAAAGCATTGCATACTCAAACTGAGGTTTTCTGAAATGCCACAGCTCTCAAAACAAGTGGAGATTTTCCTTGTTACATCTTTAGATGAAAGCTAACTGTCTGTGAGGTTGGAAAGAGACCCAAAAAGGTGAACCCTGGGTGTTGTCAGGCTGTTTACATCTTCACATCATCTCTCATTATGTTATTTGTAGGCTAGTTATAGCCGCTGGAGTCTATAATCAGTTTTACACATACTAACTAGATTAGGGTGAAGTCTAAAGCTTCTGATTAATGAGTCACAAAGATGTTAGGGCCAAGTGATTTGCTTTGTATCTGTGGTGCATGACTATTGTTGTCATCAGCGTAAGTAAGCTGTGCATAAGTCGACGTGTTCCTCATGTTTAATCAAACTGTGCCTCAGGAAAATGACCTTGATTTACTTCTACATATGTTCTCTGGTACATTTCTTACATTCTGACTGGGGAAAACAAATGCAGGCTGTTAAGAAATTTTCTTTAGAAAGACCCTGGAGGAATGTACGTCTGTTTTTGGAGGGGAGCTGTTTTTCTGACAACGATCTAAATGAGGTAGACCAAAGATAATAGTAATTTAGGAACGAACCATTGTAATACACATATTGGTCAATGAATAATTTGAATATTATGGGTGACATGTCTATAGTTTCCAATGGAAATGCAAGATGCACCATAACAAAACTGTTAAGATGCCAGACATAAGCTCTGTTCCAAAACCTATTGAGCTGCCTAGAAACTCTACTGGATAAATGTAATGCTTCCTTATTATTCAGTAAAAGAGGCATCTTGGAGGTCAGCAATTGTGGTGCGTATTGTTTAAAACAGCCTCCAGAGTTTAAGTATGCAATGTTTTAGAAATCTTTAAACTCATTGAAAATCTTTGTTATTGCAGGTCTTGAACAGCATTTTTAGTTTTCTCTTTCCTTTTTTCTGTCTTCCAGCTATGTGCCTCTTGGATGTGAATAATGTACAGTGATGGTACCTTCTCAGACCCACGTGATGCTCAAGTGGCAGGAGCACCTGAACAGCTCCTGGGCGGCGGAGGACAGCGTTCAGACCGCAACACGGCACGGAGCGGCAGCTCTCTATGCAAAACTGGTCTACAACAAGGAGGTTGTGGGATTGGCCCAACCAGTGCAGGACCTAATGGGTCCACGCTTGCCCGATTTCCAGTACGAATCCAGCGCTGAGGAGGAGAAGGAGGAATATCTGTCCGCACTGCTCCACAGTCAGCGATGCCTTGCCCATCGCATGCTGGCGAGGACCCCCTTCGCCCTATCCCTGCACCACAGACTGGTGATCCTTCAGAGGGTGTTCTACGCCCTCCATAGCAAGTATCACGACCGTTTCCGAGCGCCGCTGCCTCCCCAGCCCTCATCCTCCAGTGCAGAAGGGGGCGCTCTAGAGTCAGTGTCTGAGCCTTGGCCAATAGGCAGTTCCCGTTCCAAATCGGGCACGGATGTTCTCATTGAAATGGGAGTCCGGACTGGGTTGAGTCTCCTTTTCGCCCTGCTGAGGCAGAGTTGGCAGCGAGGGCGTCTTGAGAACCCACCGGATGTTGCTCTGTGCAACGAGGTACTGGCAACCGCGTCTTCAGTCCTAGCCGCCCTGCCGCCTCTTTCCTTGGCCAATGAGAACAAGATCCCAACAGTGGGGCTTGACTGTCTTATGCAAGTTGGAGACTTCCTAAAGAAGACGGCGGTCAGTGGGTCCGGGGCGGATCGGGCGGGACGTAGGCTATCCCTGGAGCTCCTCCTCTCATTAGCCTTACAAAGAGGATCCTTGCGCTTCCTTCTGGAGTGGGTGGAGGTGGCACTGGCCGCCTCCGCTTCCTCCACCACATCTGAAATGGTTGGAGTGGGCTACGAGCTGATCCATCAAACCCTGCAACAGATGCGCCAGCACACGGTGTGTTCCTGCGCCATGCGGTTGACCTAGCGGTCATGCTAATAGCATGAGTGAAGTAATATACAGTAATACTAATGGGCTCTAATATAGAAAGCCATGCCTCTTTCAAACGCAGAGAGGGTATAGAGTTACGGCGCTGAGGCAAGGCTAACACTTTTCTCCATTTGTTCATCCCTCCCTCGGCACTTAAAGCAAATCATTGTTGCTAATTGCTACTGCTAATACGTTAAGACCATACAGTAGTTTACATTATTCTGTATTCATCTCATGGAGGAGAGGAATGATTTAAACATTTCTCCTTGGTCTAAATAAGATTGTGGCTTTCATTTGACCGGGAGCTCTTGGCCGTCTTCCCGGCTCTGAAAGCCTCCTGAGCCACACCAGACCTGCCATGTGCCGTGCTCTAATTTATTCATGTCTTAATCAATGGGAAATATGTCTACTTCAAGGCTTTAGTGCTTGAAGTTCAGCAGAACCTGTTCCCTGTACTAAAGGAAATGTTTGTTTAAAGATTTTCCTACTCCTGAGTACAAAGTTAATTTGTTCTCTGATAGACTAGCTGGTAAAGTACTTTGATGAGATTAAACCAAAGACTATTTTCAATTAAAACAATAATTTAATTTCCTTTCATTCAAACGTCACCTGGGCCACTGGATAATGCTAACCAATAGACAATCACCTTACAAATACTACTTTTACAACTCTATGAATCTTTGGTTTAAGTTATGGAACTGGCCTGGGTTGCAGTTTCACTTTGTGTTCGTATCATTTAATCGACCATCTGAACGGGTGGTGTTGGAGAATTTAAAAACATAAATGCATGCTTTTATTTTAGAGTTATATTAACCAGTCATTACCAAGATGTCTTGGAAAGAGTTCATCTGGAACACGTTGCGTCCTATTATAAGCATAATTTTGTAGCGTATCCATTTCTTAATGCATGCTATTGGTCTGATGGATAAGTTTATTTGTGCATATGTTTGATTGTCCCAAAATTGTATGAGTTTCATTTTTATGTTGAACATAAAATAAAATATTTTGAAGAATGCTAGTAATCAAAGAGTTGATGGTCCCCATTGACTTCTGTAGTATATCTTTCCCTGCTATGGAGGTCAACAGCTGTTTCATTTCTCAAAATTCTTAAAAATTTCTTCTCTTTGTGTTCAACATACGAAAGAAACGTATACAGGTTTGCAAATACATGAGGGTGAGAGGATAGCCATACATGACCAAATTAAAATTTTTAGGTGAACTGTTCTTTAATCATTCATTCAACAACCAATTGATTCAAACAAGCCCCACCCTACTTTTTTTTCTTGTAATGTTTTTTACTCCGCTATGCATCATACTATAATCTGACGGGAGAAAGGATATGCCCCTACTTTCATTGTATTGCAACATTTTTAGTTTTTTTGGCTGTGGTTAGGATAAAAACTTGATCTCATAGATTTCTCAGTAGCATAGAGTAAATATGATACTAATTTAATTGTTTCTACCATACTTCATTTAGCCATAGATATTGCAGCTGCTAGTATTATTGGGTTTAATTTTGTTTGTTGTTTCAGGCTGTTCGTGGTGAATCCGTCAATACTCAGGTGCTGAAGAAGGATGCAGATGGACTCTGTAGCCTCTCACATGTTGCTCTTTGCCTCTTTGAAGAGGTGTGTTTGTGCAAATAAACCTACAAATGTTCTGTGCATGGTGTTATTAAAAATTTGTCAGGCTTTGTCTTCTATGGCTCTTATTTTGATAAGCAAATCTTTAATCCACATGTGTGTGTGTCTGTATGTGTTGTAGATCTGCACCCTGGCATCTAACTGCCTGTGCTCATGCAGCGCGGGCTCTTCCTCTTCCTCCGGCTCGGAGAATGATGCTGTCATGGTGTACGTGTGGGGCAGCAACAGCAGCCATCAGCTCGCCGAGGGAACGCTGGAGAAGATTTTACAGCCCAAACTGGCTCAGGGCTTCAGCGATGCACAAATGGTTTGTGTGGGTTTATGTTACTCAAGAGTATTGAAAATCCAAATAACTGGAAGCCGTCGTGAAGCTAACATTAGTTCCAACAGAAACAGCATGAGGAGGAGGAGAGGGATCTCTCCAAGAAAAAATTAATGAGAGCAATCGCAATGCTCAATTTGACAGCTTTAGAAAAGAGGTTTTATTTAAAAGGTTCCGTTTTTCTGTCTGGTCTGTAAGCTCATTCATATTCTATGGACAAAACTGAAAAACACAGCAATTTTTTTTTAAATGACATTGTTAATTGCATGACGAGGTGCGAGGTGTGTATATGCATGTATGTATATGCATGTATATCCCTTTGTTATACATGTATATTGTAAAATTATTTAATACGCATATTAAAATATATTTTTATTATATTATTATTTTATTATAATAGAAATTTATTTATTTATTTTCAATTTTGATTGTATTTATGTTTTACAGCTTTAAAATGTGGCAAGGTGTTCTTGTAAAGTAATTTAATTAAATATGGATTAAAAAAAAGAAAATATAAGGGCATATTTAGTCTAATTTTAAAGGGCGTATAGTTGTTAATGTTTGTATTAAATTTTTTTATATTTGTCATTTTTATGCTTCATTTAATTGAAGAATCGTCTTTTATTACACCTTTTAAGAGGCCACAAGAGTAGATTATAATGCAGTTAGTTCATATTGGTTACTGACTGCGTTATAAATAATAGTAGGCCATCTTACATTTCTTTGTTTCCTCTTTAACTAACAGAGTATGTTTTGTGTAAAGACTGGTTACCTAATCTGAGGTTTCTGCTTTTTAATATAGACATGTCTTTTTATTATTATTTGAGAAATGCGATTTGGAAAACAGCAGCCACATCTTAATAAACTGTGCCCTTTTGAGTAATACAGTTTAAGCAATCTCTATCACAGTTGATTCAATTGACCTGGCTCTAAATGGTGCCCTTCTCTTTCCACCTGCAGATAGAGGCAGGCCAGTACTGCACGTTCTCTGTATCTGCAGACGGTGCAGTGAAGGCTTGTGGAAAGGGTAGTTATGGGCGGCTGGGACTGGGAGACTCCAATAACCAGTCAATGCCCAAGAAACTGGTTCTGGAGCCACCTCGTACCATGAGGAAGGTGTCGTCTTCCAAAGGATCAGACGGACACACGCTGGCTGTAACGGCGGAGGGAGAGGTGTTCAGCTGGGGAGATGGAGATTACGGCAAACTGGGCCACGGGAACAGTGCCACACAGAAATACCCCAAGATTATACAAGGCCCGCTGTTAGGAAAGGTGAGAAAGTGTGCTTTTACATGCAGAAGTTATCATTTGTATGTTTGGATTCCCCTGAGCTCTTTTGACTCGGATCAATAGATTACATTTCAGAACACCCTAACACCCACCTAGCAACACCCTAGAAATTATATACACCTTAACCATTCTCCAGTAAAGTTTAGCAAACACATAGCAGTGTCCTAGTAACCATAGAACACCTTAACAACTGCGTAGCAACCAAGCAATCATATAGCAATGCCTTACTAACGACAAATCACTTTAACAACCAGTAATATTTCAGAAAAATGTAAAGCATCTCATCACTGCATTTGTCTAAGTGTATGTTTCTTGTGTGTGTATTGCAGGTGGTGGTGTGTGTGTCTGCTGGATACAGACACAGCGCTGCGGTGACTAATGACGGAGAGCTCTACACCTGGGGGGAAGGCGACTTTGGTCGACTCGGTACATCATTCTCCTCTTACAGACCATCAACATCACTAAACACACACACACACACACACACCTGAGGCCTGAGGATCTATTCTCAGATGTAGTGTTGTCAGTGAAATACAATTCACTATTGATTTCTGGGCATTGCTTTTTCTGGTTTGAATGACTGCTGTGCGCTGTCCACGCTGCTCAGAATTTTGCCAGGCAGTCGATGGGACGCCTGATCCCTCAGACTGAGTCAGACTGTTGTGTCAGAAGTTCTGCCTGTTTGTCTCAGTCTGGTTTTTCCTCTGTCTGCCTGTCATGTAGGTCACAGCGACAGTCACAGTCGTAACGTGCCCACTCTGGTGAAGGACATCAGTGGGGTCGGGCAGGTGGCCTGTGGCAGCTCTCACACCATCGCTGTGGCTCAAGATGGACGAATTGTCTGGTCTTTTGGAGGAGGAGACAATGGTATGCTGATGTTTAATACAAAGGAACCATCTATCCGTCCATCCAAATAATTTTTTTATTTATTATTTTTTTTGTGCTTTATTTTAACTTTTT
>JAUMHE010000077.1:3850047-3870323 GCA_032359235.1 Enteromius mattozi
TTTTGTTTGTGGTTTAATTGTTTTTTGTTTTTGTGCTTTATTTTAACTTTTTTTATGCTTTGTTTTTATTTGTGGTTTATTAGTTTTTTGGTTGTGGTTTAATTTTTTTAGTTTGCTTTATTTGTTATTTGTTTTGTGCTTTTTTTGTTTTTTTTTTATTTGTGCTTTATTTGTTTTTTGTTTGTGGTTTAATTGTTTTTTGTTTTTGTGCGTTATTTTGTTTTTTTGCTTTTTTTTTCTCCTTTTTTTAATTTGTACTTTATTTTAACGTTATTTATATTTATTTGTGCTTTATTTTTGTGCTTTGTTCTTTTTATTTGTGGTTTATTTTGTTTGTGGTTTAATTGGTTTTTGTTTGTGCTTTAATTGTTTTGAGCTTTTTTTATTTTTTATTTGTGCTTTATTTGTTTTGTATTTGTGTTAATTTGTTTTTTGTTTGTTTGTGCTTTATTAGTTTTTTTTGTACTTTATTTTTTTCTGTGCTTTAGGTCTATTTGTTTTTGTTTTGTTTGTGCTTAATTTGTTTTTTATTTATTCTTCATCTATCTATCAGTTATTTCAATTAATTCAAACATAAATCATTGGGGGTTTTTTTACCCTATGGCTATTTGTGAAAATAGATTTTCATATGTTTTCAATTAAATTGAATAATTTGAATTAAACAGCACAAAAAGACATAATATTTGACTGAATAATTTGCCATAGCAATTTTAACAGCTATACATACAGAGTTTTGTGGTTTGAATGTGTACATATGCATTAGTAAAGCTGTGTACCCTTCAGAGTACCCTTCTCTGTTTTGTAGCACTATCAGATGTAACATCTGCTGACAGGCTCAAACCTGTTTGAAATAAAGCTCTTACAAAGTATTTTCAGAAGGCAAAATATAGAGCCAGTTTTTGAAACAAGTACAAACACAGACTCTGAATTTGACACACCTTAAATTGCTATTGTCCATGTTAGGGACAGTTCTGAACATGTAAACTGTTTGTGTTACAGGTAAACTGGGACATGGGGACACAAACCGTGTGTACAGGCCTAAAGTGATAGAAGCCCTACATGGCTTCATTATCAGAAAAGTGTGTGCTGGGAGCCAGTCGTCGCTGGCTTTGACATCTGCTGGCCAGGTATAAACAACCTCATGTATATTGCTGAGCAAATATGTACCGTTATACAGCCATATAAATTCTCATGTCTCTGTGTTCTGTTGTGTGTGTGTGCTGCAGGTGTTTGCGTGGGGCTGTGGCTCGTGTCTCGGCTGTGGCTCGTCTGAGACCACCTCACTCAGACCTCGACTGATAGAGGAGCTCAGCATCACTAAAATCATTGACATTTCCTGTGGAGACAGCCACTGTCTAGCTTTGTCTCATGGTAAGAGAGAAATAAAATGGGAAGAGGAGATGAGAAATTGGTATTAAATAACATTTTAAAAGAAACTGAAATAATTAAGAGAATTACTGCTCTGATACTGAATTTTAAAATTTTACATTTTCCTGAAGCAAACACAGTTTGTGTTTTACGCTACATTTTTTAATTAATTAGCATAGAAATGCATTGCATTAAATTACATAAAATTATTTTATTGAAATTAATTTTATAACATTATAGAACATTTTAGAGAAATTAATTGTTGATCAGTGCTATTTTATTCTTATCTGATATTATTCCTATTATATATAGTTTTTATTTTGTTATATTATTTTATTCTTATTTGATTAATTATATTATTATAGTATTTATTCCCATTTTAAATTAGCATTTATTTTTGTATTTAAATTTGTTTACATTTAATGTTTTATTTCCATTTTTAAAACATTTCTATATAGCTTTAATTTATTTTTATTTTAGTTAAAATTTTAGGAATTATTAAGTACTTAAAATTATTTATTTCAGGTAGTTGCTCAGACAGTATGCTTTTTTTCGTCTTTTTTTTTAATTTCATATTTTTAAAAAACATTTATTTTAGTTTAGTTAAGAATAACAACATTAAGGATTATTAAGGAATATTTACCAAAATCTTTATCATTTTCCTTATTTACTCACCCTCATGTAATTCCAAACAGAAAAGGGTTTTGATGATGTAAGAAATGGAAAAATAAAAAGACACCATAAAACTTTTCTGAAGCCATCTGATAGCTTTGTATCAGAAAGAGACTGAAATTTAAGTTGTTACTCACTGAAATGGGATTCTCAGATTGATGCAGCATTTAGTTTTTTGTAAGACAATTCTTGACTAATTTCATTGGTTTGTGGTACAGAAAATGAGGTGTTTGCTTGGGGCAACAATGCCATGGGGCAGTGTGGGCAAGGCCATACCTCAACGCCAGTCACCAAACCCAAGAAAGTGATAGGTTTAGAAGGGGTATCAATACAGCAGATTACGGCTGGCACCTCCCACAGCCTGGCCTGGACTGCGGTTCCTACTGACAGGTGAGAAGAGAGAGCAAACTCTTCATTAGTTGGGCTTTTCCACAATGAGTGGAACCCAAACCAAAAACAATTTGTCCTTAAATGAGTTTTGGGCCTACAGGAAAACGGCACCATTCTTATATTCGTAATGCAAATGAAACCCAGTGTTACTGGCGAGACTTCAACCACTAATGTATTAATACAAACGCATTTACACTTTCCATTATTCACAGCTGTTCAGTTGCTTTGTTTTCCTGACAGGACTGAGTATGAATTATCAATGTGTGTTTGTGTGCTGGCAGGCAGCTGGTGGCTTGGCACAGGCCGTTTTGTGTGGATCTGGAGGAGAGCACGTTTACATACCTGCGCAGCTTCCTGGAGCGTTACTGTGATAGTATCAGTGGCGACACACCACCTGCACCTTTCCCCTCTAAGAGGTAAAAACCTAGCACCAACCCACCCACAAACGATTAATCAAAATATGTTCATTGAAATGTGTATATATTGAGGCACAGTGTGTCAGATATTGGTGTTTTAAAAGCAAATCTTGCTACAAATATTGTTTTTTGATGGGTAGGTATATGGATAGATGCAGGGTGAGAAATTGAAATATATTTATTCATTTGAATTAGTTTCTTTCTAAGTTTGATTTTATTTGTGTTATATATATATATATATATATATTTATTTTTTTTTAATTTAATTTATTTATTTATTTTTAAATTATAACAGTAAAAATGTCTGTTATATTTTATAAAATGGCATTTCATACTATGGGTGGATGCTTCAAACATGGCAATCTGATTCATAGACATTTGCAATGTCAGATGTCAGTAGTTTACATCTGTCAACTGCAAGCTTTAAGATTACATAAGAGCTGTCATGCAGATTATATAATATCGTAGATATTTTCCTGCTGAGGCCTCAAGATGATAAGTGATGTATGTTGACCTTGAGGTCAGAACATTTAGTTCTGTGCCAAAGAAAGAGAAAGAGTGTGTCAAATGTTTTGTTTCCAGAATACCTTAACTCATCCTTTTTTTATTATTATTATTATTTATTTAGTTATTATTTTTTTAAATAAATGAATTAATTTATTTTTATATTAAATTTAATTTCTATTTTGTTTAATTTAATATAGTTTATTTTTTAAATATCCTATTTTTTAACAACGTCCCCATACCTAATTATTTTGGTCTCGGTTTTGTTTTGTTTTGTTTTGTTTTTATGAACCTCTAACACGTTTTTACTTTTTTCTCACAATAGCAGCTAAACAACTGCATAGCAGTGCCCTAGTAACCACCTATCTCACCCTAGAATTGTAGCATAGGCAAGTTTTGCATAGGCAAGCACAAATTCGTTTATCTGTGTCCGTGTCAGCTGCTGAAAGACACTCATATAGCAGGAATGCCTCACACACACACACAAACACACACAACAGCCTGAGGGGTAACTGGCACAAGCCCATAACCGTCTCCATGCCCACAGGGATGGGGTCAGAGCAGCATATGGCCTGGCACTCTGTAAAGGTCACTGTAGACTCCTCATCTTTAAACTTCTCACTCTTGTCCTCTCTGTTTCTTCTCCAGGGAACATCACCAGTTTGTGTTGTTGTGTATGAAACTCTTGTCCATCCACCTGTCATTGGCCCACGCAGGGGGAACGGGGGCCACGGTGCTAGGCGCTCAGGGTCGGCCCCTCAGGAACCTGCTCTTTAGACTCATCGACTCTAATGTACCAGACTCCATACAACAGGTCTGCTGTGAAACACTGGGCTTCAGTGTGTTTTAGTTGTACTTTTTCTACATGATATGCTCACTTAGTATTGCTTACAGTTATTGGTTTTGCACAATTCAGAATAATTAGCATATGTTTACATTTAAAATGTACATATATTTTTACATATAATTATTCCTTAAATTTAAATTCAAAGAAACAAAACTTGCAGAAAGTGCTGAATAGTTGTAAATATCTATTTCGTTATGATTTATTGTGCTCTTTAGAAAATTATACTTGGCAAGTTGTTGTTTGTCAGTAGCGTTTTCATCATGTTGATAATTTAATTTATGCATGGCAATGATATATTGCCATAAATAAATATATAAATGTAAAAATAAATGTGAATGAAGAACATTGTGTTCAAGAGAATCAAGCAACTGTTTTTGAGGGGAACTAGTGCAAAATAGAAATTGTAGCCATTGCGAAAGCTACTGTGACTGTTTTATCAAACGTAATAAATTGCATATTTTATTACATTTACTTTTAAATATAATTCTTTCTGCCTCAAGTAAACTGAGGTTGTAGGTACTTACTTATAGGTCACATATTTTGTGTTTAAAAAACAAACTCTAACTAACGGTTCCGCCTACATGTTAAAAACTCGTAAGATGATGGAATCTGTTGGCTTGGTTTTCTCTTTGAGGGTGTTTGCAGGGGACACGACTTTTCACAACCTTCAAGAGTTCAGTGTAACTTTTATACTGAATCATCTGTCAGAATGCCAGCGTATGAGTCATTCCTACACCATAGTAATTAATTTTTGTTTGTGTGTTAAGGCGGTAATGAGCACGCTGTCCATTGGGGCGTCTCTGCTGCTGCCTCCTCTCAGGGAGAGAACGGAACTGCTCCACTCGCTGTTACCACAGGGTCCAGAGAGCTGGGAAAGCCTCTCTAAAGGACAGGTATGAAAACACAAGTCTGGCACATATATCAGTATTTTCTGAGAAACCCCTGCTGTTTCTCTAATGGTCCTGTGTTATTACTATTACAGCGTCTACAGCTGGACATGGTGCTAAACAGCCTGCAGGAACAGAGTCACGTGGCGTCCCTGCTGGGATACAGCTCACCTGGGGAGTTGAGCGCAGGTCTGGCACTGCCGCCCACTCCTGACCGCCCCACAGGAAGTGTTAGCTCAGGCTCAGACACTCCAGACCAACTCCACCTAGCTGAAGTGCTCCTGAAGACCTTGCTGCTCAGCATCGGGTTCTATACGGTGAGCTGGTCAGATTAACAGACACAAAAGATGTTTTTTGTTTTCAAGCCTCAGTTTGATTTGATTTGTATGCAAATTATCATATTAATTTGCACCTTTCCCAAATACTTAATGATTCCATTTTTTTTCTGTGCTGGTTTAGGAAAGGAAATATGCTTTTTATGTCTTTTGGACATAAAAAAAAATATATTATAATTTATAATATATAGTTAATAATTAATGTACAAGAATACGGTTTAAGACCGTCCTCTTCGCCTCTAGTGAGACATATTATATCATATCACTCTGTTCCCTGTTTGTTCATGCAGGAGCGTGCGTTTGGCGAACTGGAGAAGAACAGTGATAAACAGCGGTTCAGTCAGTCCCAGAAACAGACGGAGGCTCCATCACACTTCCACCACTTGCTGTCAGCCCTTCACAGACACCTGCTGGCCCACTGCTACATCCACACGGGCACTGAGGTACACCAATGACACATTTCCTTCTAAAACCCACTCCATATGATAGCTCTCGCTGGCTGCCAGTTGCAGTGGTTAGGCATTGAAGTTTTAAGAAATAAAATAGTGTTGTGTGAGCATGTTTAGTCAAAAATTCTTGTTCCAGGTGGAGGCGGACTGCATAATAAGTGTTTGTTTGTTGTGTAGGATGACAGTAGCGTGGTGCTGCTCCATAAGCACCTGTGCCTGCTGCTGCCTTACGCAGCTGAGACCTTCAGGAGATCCACCATTCTGCTGGAGGAGAGCACACTGGACAAACACGTCATCAAGAAACTGCACAGTAAGAACACACATGATGCCATCCATCCATCAATCTCACCATCCATGCATCCAGCCATCTGTCTGCCGCTCCCTTCATTCATCCATGTAGCTGTTCTTTTTTAAACCACCCATCCATTTTGTAGCCATCCATGCAGTAACTCGGCCATCCATATACCTAGCAATCCACCAGTCTGTCCATCCTTCCATCTCTCCATCCATACATGCATTTATGTAGTTCTCCATGTTTCAGTCTATTCGTTCATCTGTCCATCCACCTATCCCTCCTTTGAAGTACCCTTCCATCCATCCATCTCTCGATCCATCAGTTTATCCATCCATCTATCGCTTTGTCCATTTAACCATCATTCATTCATCCATCCATCCCCCCATCTGTCAGTCTGTTTATCCATCTGTTCATCCATTCATCAGTGTAGCAATTCATAATCCATCCATCCATTCATTTATGGATTATCCATTTGTCCAGCTATTTGTTCTTCAATCCATCCTTCTGTTCATCTATCCCTCCATCTATTTATATAGTCTCCCATTCATCCATCCATTTCTCCATCCATTAATGTAGCGGTCCGTCCATTTATGTGGTTATCTATTTATCTAGATATTTGTCCATCAATCCATCCTTCTGGTCATCCATCACTCCATCCGTGTATGTAGGCTCCCATTTATCCATCCATCTATACATCCATGTAGCCATTCATAATCCATCCGTCCATCCATCCATGTAGTATTGTCCATTTTTCCAGCTATTTGTTCATCTATCCATCCATTTGTTCATCCATCCTTCCATCCATTTTATATAGTCTTCCATTCATCCATCTATCCACTAGTCCATCCATTTCTTCATCCATACATATATTTATATAGCAATTCATCCATTTATCTGGTTATCCAATTGCCCAGCTATTTGTCCATCAATCCATCCTTCTCTTCATCCATCTCTCTGTCCATTTATGTAGTCTACCATTAATCCGTTTGTCCATCCATCCGTTTATGTAGTTATCCATTTGTCCACCCCTCCATCCTTCTGTTTATCCATCCCTCCATCTATTTACGTAACCATCCGTCCGTTCATCCATACATTTACAGTTATTCACTTGTCCGTCCATTAATTCCATCCTTCCATCCATTCCATGCATCCATTCATTCTTTTGTTCATCCATTCCATCATTCATTTATGTATTCATCTATCCATTCATCTGTACATCAATTTATCTTGCCTTCCATTCCTCCAGTCATGGTAGCCACCCTGTGATCCATCCCAGTGTATTGAGTTATGTGTTTCTCTATAGCTGTGCTGTTTGGTTCGGTGGCGGGCAGTCTGCTGTGTCAGGTGATGTACTCTCTGCTCCTGCTGCCATTGGCTGTGGTCAAACCCCTCCTTCCTCACCTGCTCACTCTGCTTGAACATCTCAATGAGCTCAACTGTTACCTGCCCAACACTGCACACCTGGAGAACATGGAGCTAGAAGGAACCTCAGAAGGTAAGGACCAGAATCAGTATTTCTGTCATTCTTGGAAAACGTTCTGAATACCTTAATGCATTGTTTGACATTTAAATGTTTTGAAAACAACTTAATCATTAACAAATGACAGATCATCACAGTACTGCCAAATTTCATACTCCTTCTTCTCTTAGGCATTTGTAAGTCGCTCTGCTAAATGACTAAATGTAAATGCTTTTCCTATTGCAGAGGCATCTGAAAGCTCTGAGTCAGTCACAGTGTCAGAGTCAGAAGACTGGGCGTGGCTACTAGACCTGGAGAGGTCTGTGGCTCTTGCCATTGGACGATGCCTGGGAGGTATGCTTCAGGGCCCACCCCCTTCCATCCAGGAGAAGACAGCAGAGTTCTGGCTGTGTAACCCGCTCCTGAGAAACGGGCTGGAGATAGACTTTGAACAGCTGGGTAATAACCTGCCACCAGGAGGCAGCAGCTTAATTTTTTCTGTTATGTCTTACGAACACACACATAAACACAGATAAATAAATACTCATCTGTGTGTATTATCCTATAGACTGTGCAATGGGTTGGCTGACGGAAGCCGTGTTTATGGGTTGCGGAGATGTGAGACTAGCCGAGCTGCGGCTGTCAGAAGAGAGCACAACGCTAGTGGAACTGGCTCTTGGCTCCCTGCGAGAACCTGCCAGTGCCCTCTGGAGGAAGATGAAGGAGTATGCTGCGAGTCGAGGTAAGAAAGGGGCAGGATTTGCAAGAAGTGTGTAGAATATGAAAAGGCATTTATTTCTGTACTTTTTTGGCACAAAATGTTTAGAAATTGGCTTTTGTACCAGAGAAACCATTTCATAGCGTCATGTACCATAGATATAAATACATAGATGCCTCATTCGTAGCTGGAATGTGAAATGTACCCACAAAGCCATGCCTATAACTATTGGCAGAAGTACCTGATTTTATTTGCACCACAAGAACTGTGAACAATCAAAATGTACTTTTCAAAGTATCGACCTTCATGTGTGTTTTTCTGCAGACTGGGACAATACTGGATTAGTGGGAGACTCTCTGTTAGAGACGACGTGTCGCTGTAGTTTGGCTGCTCTACTCAAACACGCCGGCCTTCACGAAGCCTACTGGCAGGATAAGTGAGTGAGATCCACACCTCGCCCTCGTTCTCTCTCTTTACCTAGATCTCTTGAACACCTTTGTCTTCCCACGTCTCCCTTCTGCCATAGTGTAATGAACTCTTTAATTAGTTGACCCAGATTTAATAAATATAAGCTCTATTTAAAGAATGACTCTGTATGTGAATATTAAAGTGTCTGTCTCTGTACTGTGAGAAATCTCACATGATAAATTCCTCAGCCATAATGACTCATTTGTGAGAGTGAGAGTTTAGTGAATATGAATTGACAGTCATGAATATCCAGATCAACCTTCTGCAGCAGGGATGAACCAATAGTTTAAATAGTCCATTAATGTTTGTGTGTTTGACTGCAGATATGAGCCCTGTGAGGTGCTGATTGAAATATATCAGGTGGTGTATAAAATCCGCAGCACTCTGCTGTCTTATAAAGAGAGCCTAGGAAACACAACCAGTGTCCAAACAGCTACCACCAAACAGGTAAAACACATCAAAAAAGCAGTTATATATACAGTATACTACTGTTCAAAAGTTTTAAATGTGAAGCGTTTTTATTTATGTTTTACTCTTTATTTATTTATTTACTCTTATGTTCGTCAAGGCTGCATTTATTTGATCAAAAAAATGTTATATTGTAAAATATTATTACAATTTTAAAAAAAAAACAGTTTTCTGTTTTAATATACTTTAAAATATTGTTTATTCATGTGGAGGGAAAGACTTTAGTGTCACATAATATTTTTTTTGGAACTTGTGATGCTTTTTTCAGGATTCTTTGATGAATAAAAAATAAAAAAAAAACCTGCCTTTATTCATTTATAAGAGCACATTTATTTTTGCTGTTGTTTTGGAAAGAAATTCATATTTTTATTTAGCAAGGATATGATGATAAAAAAGTGATATTAAGGACTAAGGATAGTAAGGCTGCTGAAAATGCAGCTTTGTCATCACGGGAATAAATTTTAAAATATACATTTTTATAATATATTCAAATAGAAAGCAGTAATATTTCAAAATATAACCGTTTTTAATGTTTTTGATTTTAAAAAATTTGCTTGGTGAGCCTTTATTTAATATATTATGGCCTGTATTTTATGCACTATTTTTTAAGAAATATGCTAATGAACTTGAAGTTTGACACAAATTTTTGCTACACTTAAGGACAAAATGAAATGTGATCAAATATAATATTATATGACTTTCCCTGCCTCCCAGTTTCTTTATGCTGATGCACACTAACCAGGGACAAAGTAACATTAACCAACATTATCTGTTACTCTGTGTTTTATTGTGTCCAGGCTTCATTGGGCTCTCAGAGCCCCAGTGAGGAGAGGCAGGAAGTGGGCAGTTCTGGAGAGCAGACAGGAAGAGACACAGATCCCAGCAGCCAGACGCCCCACACAGCCGAGCACAACCAGGACGATCCCTTAGAGGAGGAAACACCCAGCATCAGCAGTATGTACCTGCCGGGTAAACGCGCTGCTTTCTGTGTTCTCTCACAGTCACAGAGCGAGTGTGTGCTTCTGTTGAAATATATACCAGAGCTGTCTTTGTCTCAGTGTTGTGGTGTCTAACCCACACTTTTGGGATACAGTTCTGGGATTAAATACTTCATTTATAAATAAATCATTTTATGTCCTTTAATGATTCACTTACTTTTCACTTCTATTAAAATACACTGTACAGTATGTTAAATATTGTCACACAAGACATTTTTGACTTGTATTTTACATGAACGTGCTAGATTTTTGTTAGGACTTGTCAGGTTTTTGCTTGCCATTCTAAATGGTTCAAAAGACATCTTGAGAGACCTTTTCTTATGCATAAACATTCAAGATTATTGATTAAGATGTCATCAATAGATTTATCATGGTCAATGTAATTTTAAAGGGTTAGTTCACTATCCCTTTAGTATAACTGACAGACTATTATTGGCTTATTTAATGTTTTGAATTTGTTTTTAAGTTTTATATTTTCAGTTTTCATGTAATTTCTTTTATGTAGTATACATTAAAAATATATATAGGTTTTTATTTTATTTTATTTTAATTTATTTTGATACTTAAATTTATTTAGCCAAGGCAACATTTCTTATTCGTTTTTAGTTGTTATATTTTATTTCAAGTAATAATATAATAAATAAATGTTTTTATGATTTTAGTTTTAATTAACATTAATAACTTTGGGATTAATGGGATTAAGACACTATTGTCTCTGAAATACTCCCTCTGGTGTTGTATTGTGTAATTGTGAACTATTTGTGTCCTCCTCCCCACAGAGGTGCTGCAGTGTTTCCTGGCCACCCGTGAGGCCATGCAGCTCCAGCAGAATGAAACTGTGTACGAGTCGTCTGGCACTAGCACGTTACCCAGCAGCACTGAGAGCCCCGGGACGCCAGACAGGGAGCCCCCCCAGCGGCCCTGGGACCACCACAGCATCACCGACCAGGGCCTGTCCTTTCCAGCAGCCTGCCACCTGCTGGTCTCGCGCTGCCTTTTCCTGCTGCTGGGGGTCCGAGCTGCTTGGCAGGAGGAGAGTGTTTCATCACAGACGCCCACTGAGAGCAGCTCGGCCAGGTTTGTGTTGTGTGCATTTACAAAACATTTGCATGTGCGGGTGGGAACAAATCTGAAAGTGATACATTTCTCTCACTACATAGATCTCCACCCTACTATGAGGCGTTAGGAACAAAGATGGAGTTACAGTCTTCTTCTGAGAGAAGATTCAGTGAGAGAGAGGTATTTATGTTTCTCATGTTTCCCCTCTAGTTTAATATTAATGGAGTAATTTCTTGATTTTTGTTATTTGTAATCTGTTTTGTCACAGACACCAGATGAATCTAAAAGCTCCTCAGGGTCATTCAAAAATAAAATTGGTGAGTGGTGGATGAAGTAGCATATTATTTTATTTATCTCATATGTTTGAACTCACACATATTGGATCTATTGCATGTTTCATAACTGATATCGCCTGTCTGATCTCTCATTTCTGTCTCATCTCGTATATATCATCTGATCTCTTACATATCTGATCTCACGCATGATTTCTCACATCTGATCTCAGATGTCTTGTATATCTTGTTGCATCTTTAATCTTTTACCCATTTGATATTACATGTCTGATTTTTCATTATCTGATCTAATGTTTCCATTCTAATATGTCATCTCGTATGTCTCAGCTAACAAAACTGATCTGTCTGATCTCACATTTCTAATGTTTATTGTGTCATCTCGCATCTCATTTACCTAAACTAATCTCTTACATATCTGATCTCATCTGTAAGATTGCTTGTATCTGATCTCACATATCTTAAATTTGTAATATCTGATCTCACACATAGTGGGTATTTTGCACCTTTGATTAGTTCTTTTTTTCTACCTGTCTGATCTCACAATTTAGTTATTTGAAAATGTTAATGTCTGATATCAACTGTCTGATCTCTTGTTTCTAATTTCTCAGGTGCTTCATATCACATATCTGATCTAAAATTACTGATCTCACATATTTGATCTTGCATGTATGAATTCTCACATCTGATTTCCAATATATTACGTATCTGATCTCACACTGTTAGATTTTATACTTTGGCCTGATCTTGCATGTCAGATCTTTGACATATCTGATGTCATGTATGATCTCTAATTTCTGATTTCTCACATCTGATTTCACATATATCAAATAATTAATCACTTACATTTTACCTGTCTGATCTCGCATATCTGATCTCTCTCATGTCTGATCTCACACCTGCTGGTATCTTGCTTTCCTAATCACATGTGATCTATCATGTCTAATCTGATTTCTGAAGTCTTACGTCACACATCAAATCTGATCTCGCATGTCTGATAACTTGCATTGCGTTTTTCTCGCTATCCGTTTTAGTTAGTTTAAATATCACACCTCTGAGCTAATCAGCCTTGTTTCTTGCAAGGCCTTCCACTCTGTTCTTTGGGCATCATGAAAGATGCCTGGGAGCGCCTGCGACAGTGTATCAGTCCCACTACTGTGCTGTGCCCGGGCGGAGGTGGCACACCCATCCTGGGCCAGGTCTTCCATTTCCTGTGTGGGAGCCTCATTCGAACCTCTTCTCTGATGGACAAAGATGGAGGTGCACATGTGGATCCCAAAGCCATCACCATAGCCATGGCACAGCAACACCAAAGAGCTCAGGTGGGAAATCCATTGCTGATTCATTTTACTTTCAATAACGAGACGTAGAGACATTTGTTTTCATACCCTCCTTCCAGGTTCGTTTGGAGGCCTTGTGTCAGATTTCCTCCTTCCTGTCAGAGATTGAGGAAAAGAGTGTCAGCTCTCTGGCGCCTCCTCGTTTTCCAGGCCTTCTACAGTCAGTGCAGCTGCAGTTTCTCTCTGGCTGCTTTGGTCTTGGAGCCCCGATCACCGGCAGTCTAGCGGCACCCAACAACAAGATGCACCATTACACGGTAAGACACTCTTATAATGACATTTCCTCAAATACAGATCACATATTATACCAAGAAGTTATTTTACTTTTTTATTGACTTGATTAAGCCTGTACTCCTGTTGAAGTATGATGTGTGAAATGTTGGTTTGTGTCTAGGCTGGGACTCAGTCGGCTCCTATCAGTGTTCAAAGGGAGTTACAGTCTGCAGCTCACACACTGTACCAGCAACTGGTGCGTGTGCTCAGACAGAAAGTGGCACTAGAGACAGAACAGGCTGGTGGGTAATGCTTTTTACTTGAACATGTAGCATTTGTCTAAATGCACAAAAAAAAAAGTTTTTCATAGGACAGTTAATTTTTTTTTAAATGGCATAAATATTTAATTTTAAAAAATATGTTTCATATTAATTCTGTAAATGCTTAATACAAATACTGAAAATAGTAATGACAATTACATTCAAAAATAAATATTTTAGCACTTTATAATTTTTTATTACTAATATAATTTGACTTTATTATTTTATTTTTATTAGTACTGTCAAACAATAACAATTTATCGCATACAAAATAAAAGTTTTTGTTTGTGTGATGTGTGTGTTCAGGATATTTATTATGTGTATATAAATACACACATACAGTATATATGAAAATGTTTACCTGTCTGTATTTATAGTCATATAATTTATATTATAAATAATATAATAATAATAATAATAATAATAATATATAAATATAATAATAATAATAATAATAATAATATATAAATAATTTTATTTATACATGCATGTGTGTGTGTGTGTGTGTGTGTGTGTGTGTGTGTATGTAGACACACACAAACACACACACACTCTAAATATGTATAAAATCAATAAATAAAAAATTTGAATCACAATTTTAAAAATCTTTTAAACTTTTAATCGTGATTAATCAATTTTATTAATAATGAGCAGTTTATACAAAACAGGGTAAATAATGTAAATTTGGTAAAAGTAACTATTTTGTACATTCCATTGCATTTTAATGTTAACAAAATTATTAACTTTATACAGTTCCTACTCTAATATGTTTATTTTATTTTTATTTTACCATTAATTTTTTATTATTATCATTACCCATTCATTTAAATAGACATTAATTTGTGATAGGGCTTTGTGGCTACAATTTTGTTTGACTGTATTTTATAGTTTGGCATAGTCCAAGTACTCTAATAATGTGCCAGTTTAATCAAGTAGTGATTTAACATAGATCTATCTCATTTCAGGCTCTTATCAGCACCTTCTGTTAGCTACAGTCTTCGCTCTGAACTTTCACTATCAGCCAGTAGATCTGGTGGTAATAATTAAATGTGGTGTCCTGGAGATCTTGTCCACTCTGACTGATAACACCTGTGTGCTGGTGAACCAGCGTTGGCTGGCTGCTTCCATGTCCGGTCACATGCAGCTCGGTGGGGCGGTGAAGCTGGCCGCTGCCAGACTCCTGCAGATATTCGCCATAGCGGCCAGGTGAGATTATAAACTTGATAATTAAATACAGAATGAGAGAACGCCTCCTGAGATAACCTCAATTTGAAAACTGATGCCTTATATAATCACATTCAAATTTAATGTAACAGTTCTGAAAAGTAAAGAAACTCAAACATTATTTCATATGGATGCAGACACCCCCTCTGCCAGCAAGAGCAACAGTATCTGGCTGTAGACAATCTAGGTTGTACAGCTGCAGTTAAATAAAACTGTCTGTGTGTGTTTCCCCAGTTCCTGTGAAGAGGCCCTGCCACTGGAAGTATCCCAGGCTCTCATGGATGTAATGAGCGAGCAGCTGCAGGGATTGTTGCACGCAGTCCACCAGCAGGAGGTGCTAGAGAGGGATTCCACAGAGCACATCCAGGAAGAAATTTCCAAGCAAGAAAGTCAGTCATTTTAACACAGATTCAGTCTTTATTTCTATATTTTATATAACACTAGTCATAAATATTAAATGTAATCTAAATACTTTGTTGTTGCGTATCTTTACATTTTTACTACTTTTTAATTTTATTCATTCATTTATTTATTATGCTTAATAATATAGATAGGTAAAATAAAACTAAAATAATAAATAATATTAGCTTGATTTCTAATGAGCTATTTTGTAATTTACATTTGATTTACATTTAACTTACATTTAATCTTAATAATATATTTATATGTGTGTGTGTATAGTGCTTTCAGATTATTTATTGCATCCAAAAATGAAAAAGTATTTTCAAAATATATACTGTATGCGTGTGTATACTGTATGCTATTGTTTGACAGCTTTAATATGTGTCTGTATATATACAGAAATATAATATATATATACATACACACACATTTTTTCAATTGTAGTAATATTTAAAAATGTTAGTTTTTTACTGTTCTATTATATTATATTTTAAATTTTGTTTTATTTTAGGTGCAGATGTGGTTCGTAGCAGCAGGGTCGTGGAGTCCCAGCTTGCTGACTTTCTAGTCTTCCTAAGACGCATTTTATCACTAAGGGTCACCAAAAGAGTCTCTGCATTTGTCAAGTGGATTGATCCACTGATGACAGTTATCTCGTACAAATGCAACTCTGGAAATCGACGCTTTCACAACCTGCGGACGAAGCTGCTGGCCTTCCATATTCTGGAAGCTCTTCTCCCTGCCTGTTCAGATCCTGTTGTCATGAAACAAGTAAGAAAAGAAGTGTTTTGTTTTAGTGCTGTGCACCTGACACTAAATGATTGGTGGTTGATTGATTCTGACTTAATGAGGATTTACCGTGTCATTTTTGTTTTTAGATTGTTGATCAGTTATTTAGCCTTTTGTCTACATACATGTGGGAGGAACCTCTGGCCCTGAGGAAAAACTTAGAAAAAGAGAGAAGTTTGGAGAACTCAAATAGGGTATTTAAACTCATCTCTATCTGTTCATTATGCAAATTTGACCATTTGTGTCCATGCATTTTAGATTGTTGTATATGTGCTTACATGTCTTCCAGGACAGTGGAAGTGAAGATGAATGTATACCTATTGGTGATTTCTCTTTCGACCCTCATAAACTGATCTGTTGTTCTCTGGAGAGCGGGAATGTACTCTCTCATGGGTCGGGGGGAAAAGGGTATGGTTTAGCCACCACTGCCATCACGTCTGGATGCTTCATCTGGAAGGTACCAATGCAAAATACAGTCACTGTTGACCCTTGTGTTTTATAAGGTCTGCGCTCTAATGTTTTTTTTTTCTGTCCATCTCTTAGTTTTATATCACTAAGGAGAACAGAGGAAATGAAGGGACGTGTATTGGAGTGTCCCGATGGCCCATCAGGGACTACAACCATCGTACCACCACAGACATGTGGCTGTACCGGGCCTACAGCGGTAGTCTGTATCATGGAGGAGAGCTGGGCCGAGCTCTGCCCTCCTTCACCCAGGGCGACACCATCACCTGCATCCTAGATATGGAGGCCAGAACAATCTCTTTCGCCAAAAACAGCAGGGTCAGTGTGTTTATGATCTTAGTTTGAATCCTTTTCCTGATACATCTATTGGTTTTCCTTTTTGGTTCTGTACATTTTTTATTTATTTATTTATTTATTTAGTTTTATTTATTTATTTATTTTAGATTTATTTTATTTAGATTTATTTGGATTTATTTTATTTTATTTTTCTTGATTTAGGCAAAGTGATTACTGTTTTAGACTGACAAAAATGTTATAGAAGTTTTTTTTTTATTTTTTTTATATATATATATATAAATAAAATAATAAAATAATAATGCAAAAACAATGCGTTTTTATGTATGTGTAGGAGCCCAAGCTAGCGTTTGAAGGAGTGGATGCCACAGAGCTCTACCCCTGTGTTCTTTTCTACAGCAGCAACCCGGGAGAAAAGGTCAGCCTCTTAAAACTCTTCACCACTTTTATTTGTTACATTTTGTACATTGTAATTATATAATATATTAGAATTTAACTTTCAAAAGCCTCCTGTTCTTCAACTGTCCTGTAGGTGGCGCTGTGTGACCTGCAGATGCGTGGCATGCCTAGCGATCTTCTGCCCGGGGAGCCTTTGTGCAGCCCGAGGGCCACAGTTCTGCTGGAGTCCACCATTCAGCTGCTGAGACGACTGTACGTGAACGATGACTGGCTTCAACACATCAACCAGCACATGCTGAACAAACTACAGCTCATCAACCCTCTGATGAGAGAGGGACAAGGCAAGATAGGTCAGTTAACAGTGTGCTAAACTGTTTGTTTATTTAATAATATACATATTATATAGTCTGTATATTTGTGTGGCATCATTGCAGTTAATCATTTTGAAAATGTTTTAGACCTTGTCTGTTAGTTTTAGTGTGATTATAGAAATAGATAAAAGCTAGAAATCAAAACTAGGTGTTTAAAATAAAAAAGGGCAACTAAATGGCTGCTAAATTAATAAATGCAAATGTAAAAAAACAAATGAATACAAAAATGTATTGTAAATACATTTAAAAACTTTTAAAACATATTTTTCTGGATAGAAAATGTTGATTACTTGTCTTGTTTCCAGGAGTGTATATTATTTAGAATTTTTACCTTTAATTACTTTTTAGAAAAAGCTTTTTGTAATAGTTTTCTATACCTTTATGTTTTAAAGGTTAATGTATTTCATCCTCTGTTAGCAGGTCATGCTAGTAAGGAGTCTGATGAGAAATGTGGGGTGAACAGAGAGAGGGACTCCGCTTGGGCGGAGGTTGGGACATCAACAGACCACCTCTCTGGCCCAGCGGGACTCTCTGATGCCCAGCTCAGCGTGTTGTGCACTGAAGTCTGGCCCGTCATGGCCCTGATTGGAGGGGTGGACAGCGGTCTCCGGGCTGGAGGGACCTGCCTGCACAAACCCAGCGGTCGACGGGCGACTCTGCTCGGTGTCTTGAAAGAGGGAAGCCCCTTGGCTAAGCTTCAGTGGGAGGAGACAGATTTTACTGTGAGGTAAGTACACAAATACATATATACAGTATACAGTACTCTTACAGACAGTCAAATAAGTGCAACATTAAAATTACTACATTTTATATTTTGATATAATTGTTTAATGTATTATGACTATTATTAATAGGCAAAGATGCGAAAGTAAAAAAAAGAAAAGCTTACAAGCAGATATCTGTTAAAAAAGCTAATTAAAATCAGTTAATATTGCTACTGTTTTTATTTTATATTACTGTTCTATTTCAAATTTTTTATTTATAATTTAATAACATTCGTTTAATAGTTTCTGTGTAATAATTAAAAATGAAAGACAAAGGTTTGTAAAATAGTACACAAAATATACAATAATAATCATCATTATAATAAATAATGCAATTCATAGTAAAAAATTTTAATGTTTTAGAGAAAATATATCAAATTGCAATACAAAAATATAAGCATAACATAACTTTGCATAATGTGTTTTATAGGTTGTCAACATTAAGTTAATATTTTAGCTTAAGATATTAATAGAATATATTTAACTATTTTTTTTAAGCATTTACTGAATTTGATATTTTTATGTTTTTCATTTTATTATAATCTTTTATTATTTATTTTATTATAAAATATTAATTATAATGTAATTATTTACATCTCTATTTTTAAATTGTAAGAAATAAATATATCTGATTTGTTTTATTACATTATTTTATTTTTCATTTTATATATGCAAGATTTATACATCTAACAATATTTTATCAGTGGTTGGAAATAAATTTTGTCAGAATAATATTGCATTGAATTATTTTGACTTTACTGCAGTGACCATAACAACGACAGTTTAATAAAAATCTTTCTTTATGGCTTCTCCAGCACTGTTTCTATGTTCAGACGCCATTGTAATTTTTGTATATTTTGTATGTTATACTTGTCCTGTTCTTTTTGCCAGTTGCATGCATCTTTTTTCCTTTCCTATTTCTTCACTTCCCTTTTCTTGTACTGTCTTTTGTCCCCTTCATTTTTTTCTAATCATGGTATCCTTTCCTTTTCACTCTTTTATTTCTGTCTTGCCCCTTTCGTCTCACTCCTCTTCTCATCTTCATACTGCTTGTGACCTGCTGTGGTCCCACTAACCCAAAGCTTCCTGAATTCTTGGTCACCCAGCGACACGCCTCTCTCCTCCCTGGAGCCGTGTGACATCCCCCAGCTGGACATGTCTCGCTGCCGTGGACTCAAGCCCTCCGTGTTGTTCGACCTCATCCTGATGACCGGCATCTTAGAAGAGCAAGAGCCTCCTTCTGGATCACCTGAAACATCTGGATTGCCACGAAACCGAATCAGCTCTGAGGGCGGCCCACGCAGCGAGCTGGAGAGACGCTTGGACGAAGACATTGCTCGTATTATGATGGACGAAGAGGGAATGAGCTGTCCAGTGGATGAGGACAGAAGTAAAGTGGAAGAGAGGAGAGATGAGAACCAAGATGACACGTTCAGATCCCTTATACAGTCAAACGATGAGCGTGTTAGCGCCCCCTGTCCAACGATACTCGCACCACAACCCAGAGTGGACTTCTTTGCTTTGGAACTGCGCGCAGTCCGAATTTCCTACCTCCTTTTGGGGGCGCTAAAATCTCTGACTGTCATTCTGAGCTGTGGGAAGTTCACAGATCTTCTCCTGGTTCCCAAATCAGACGCAGGTGTCAATGTAAGTAGCCCTGACCCAGCGAGAGCCTCTGCTGGCGGGGAGGAGAGCGCTGAGCTGCGCTCTGTGCTGCAGTTTGTGGTGCGGAGCATGGTGAAGTGGGCTGTCAGACCCTGTCCGATCAAACAGGCCATGGCTTTATCAGACCTCGAGAGGGCCCAGATCATCATCTTTAAAGGAGTGCTGAGCAGACTGCATGAGGATGGAAGCAAAGAACACAAAGGTCTGGAGATTTGCCAATAATGTGAACAATACAGTTATTCAGTTATTTACTACCTTTACTGTTTAATAATAATAATAATGATAATTAAACTTTTTAACCTGACTTGTAATAATAATATGCTACTATAATAATAATAATAATAATAATAATAATATATATATATATATATAAAATATATTATTATTATTATTATTATTTTTATTTA
>JAUMHE010000077.1:3884071-3898797 GCA_032359235.1 Enteromius mattozi
ACATGGCATTAAACTATAAATAATTATTTTCAAATTTCATATTAATTTTAGTTAAAGTTTTAGTAAATTTGCTGTTAGTTTGTTTTTGTCTTATATATATATATATAAGTTTTTGTTACCTTTAAATATGTCTGTATCATTTTTATGAATTTTTATTTCAGTTTTAGTTTCATTAATTTTACTTTTAGTCATTTAGCAGACGCTTTTTATTACTTTATTATTTTAGAATGAGAAATATTGCTTTGGAAGTTTTTTTTTTTTCGATTATTTTCTTAAAATCATTTCAACTGAACAATATAATTTAAAATTGCATAAAAATTTGCAAATGCACAGGTAAATAGTTTATAATAAGAGCCATGACATTCATTTAGTTAATAGATAGAACAGAAGTTAAACCTAAAGAAAGGGTGGAAAATAGACAAATTGAAGGAAGACTTTTGTGAAAGAAACATTAACATTATGAGTGAGAATCAACTCAAGTGGTCCTAAAATGTTACAAAAGCGTACAATATGTAACTATTAATATTTTTCACACCATTAATGTGAAGAATGGGTACAAGATACCTCAGAGGAAAGATTTAAATGAGTACTTCATGAAGTATTTTTAGGATATGCAGACATTTATCTGTTATATTGGTACTAAAGGATGCACAGGTGTCCAATTTATCATCTAAAGGTTAAGATTTTCTTTTATTTCCTCAGTGGATGTCAAAATGGCCTCCTGTATGTGTGGACTCTTCCTCAAGGGGGCGCTAATGTCTCAGTTCCCAATTTCCTCACCTCATCTACCAGCCAAGACAAGAGCAGTGCCATCAAGGTCAGATTGATTTATTTATGTCTTTTTTGGGGAGGGGTTGGATAATTTTCTTGGAGTAAATTAAGCCTTCTTATTTATTGCCTGTATAAACTCACCTTTTAATTCACTTTCTTACTGTTAGATTAAATATCATTAAAGGTCTTTTTTGGAGTTGTTAGTACAGTTTAAGGAAGCTGTGTGTGTGTTTTTGTGTTTTAGCGGGGCAATGCTAAATGTGTGTTCCGCCTGAGTGGACACATTACCGCGGTAAAGACCCTGTCATTTTGTCCCAGTGGACTTGTGCTGGTGTCTGGAGGAATCGGAGGTGTTCTCAACATCTGGTCTCTCAGGGTGAGTCAAGCGCTTCTTATACGTATTTCTTTAATTGGCTTTACAAAGCTCCTGTTTTTGATTGTAACTCCCCTGTGTTGTAGGATGGTTCAGTCCTGCAGACTGTGGTTACAGGAATGGGCTCTGTGGTTTGTACCACCTGGATCCCACACATAGGGGTGACCGCTTGTTCTGGAAGATCAAAGGTACTGAACACTTTCTGAAAAAGTGTTTAATTCAGTTAATGTTTGATTAAAAAAGTAATGTTTAATTATGTTTCTCCTATCTCAGGATGTTTTGCTAATTCGCTGTACCCCAGACTGGATCGCTCAGAATCACGTTCTGGCCTCCTGCCGTTCCGTTCTACGCAGTCAGGGCATTCTGGGATTGAATCGTGCCCCCTGTATGGCCGTGTTTCTTGAGCGCCTTCCCACTTTGCTTCAGGAGCAGTACAGCTATGAGAAGGTACTTAGTTTCTCATCAGAACTCAAAATTCAGTACATTTATTGTTAAGGTAATTAGGTATATTTTGCTGTCTTCATGTTGTGACTGATAACTGAATATTATGTATTAATCTATGCTATTCTGTAAAATAACTAAGAATAAAATAAACGCACTAAAAAAAAAAGGCCTTAAAGAGTTACATTTTGCTTTAATCCCTTTTAGTTAGTGCTAGATGATAATTGAAATAATAAAATCAGCTCAAATACTTATATCCTCACTCGACTATTTTATTTTAAATTTATTCATTTTTAAATTGGTATCAGCCAATAAATTAATAAAATTCTAATTAAATGAAAAATTGCTAATATTTACAAAATACAGTCTCATACAAAATGTAGGAGATATTATTATCCGATATTAATTGAAAGATTTTATATAAATATTGTTGTTTTTATTTATTTTGTTCTTGTTTGTTTGTTAAAAATAATGTAAAAATTAATGTAGAATTTATTTAATTGATATTTTTATTTTATATTATAATTTTAAATTGTATTTCTCTTGAGTTTGCTGTGAATATTACATTTGATGCTGATGAATGAAATATAATTATAAATATAATAAGTAAATATAATAATTATTATAACTACACAATTTTTTTTTCTTTTTTGTCCATTTTTTTATTCATTTGGATTACCTTTTATGGAAAGATTCTGAAAATCTCATAAAATTTGCTTATAAAACAGGAAAAGCTGTGTAAGTGTGCTTTATGTTGAAAAGAGTTCTTGAAGTCTTCTCGAATGCTATAGAAATGACGTAACTGCATTTAATACATTAATTAGAATACATTTCTGCTGCGCCTCAGTTTGTTCTTCTAGCATATTGACTCTTCTTTGCTCAGTTTTGCTGCAGAGTTTCACTTAACAGTCTCTGTTAACAGCTCATTATTGTCCTCGGTTAAACAGCAGAGATCTGCTGAGGAGAGACCAGAGTCAGTCAGTTCACTGCAGCTTCTGCTCTAATAAATCAACTGCAGCTTTCTGGGTCAACATCACCTCAGCGCCACCAAGTTTTACTTCATCAAATTAGATTTTATAATATATTAACAGTGATAATAGTTCACTATTTTTACTGTATTTTTGATCAAATAAATGCAGTCTTGGTGAGCTTCTTTAAAACAACATAAATCTTAATTGCTCCATAATCATTTCTATGAAAAATTATTTCCCAGTTTATTGTAGATATCATATAACATCATATTTTTTCATGTGTGCTCCTCAGAGTCACGTGATGGCGGGCGATCAGTTGACCCACAGTGCCTTTCTCCAGAGTCTGTCCGCTCTGGCCGTGGGTCTCTTTTTGGATCAGTTACTGTGCCGTCAGCCCAGACCGCCTCACCACAGTGGGACAGGGCCGGATCAGGACGGGGCT
This sequence comes from Enteromius mattozi, assembly GCA_032359235.1. Lineage (NCBI taxonomy): Eukaryota > Metazoa > Chordata > Actinopteri > Cypriniformes > Cyprinidae > Enteromius > Enteromius mattozi. The sequence goes on from JAUMHE010000077.1 coordinate 3,887,070, forward strand.
CTTGGATCCTTCTGCCCCTCAGAGTGGAACTGGCTTTCCACTTATTCAACCACAGTGAAGAGCGCAGAGGCGTTTGCTCGTGGCACAGCCTTCCCAGAATCCTTCATTGCACCCGAGTTCCATCATTCTGGGTCCACGGAACTGACCAAACCATTGGTAAAATGAAAAGAAGTTGATCCTTGATAAAATTTGCTTAAAATGTTAGTACGTTTTTTTGCACAAAAACAACATAATTTATTCAATACCTTTTTTGACTCTTGTTTTGACACTTGGAATATTAAATAAGCTGTTGTGCTGCTTTACTTTTAAGAAAAGAAGAAATACACAACAAGGATTAAAATGAAAAACAACGTAAAAGTCAAATAATTAAAAATGAGAGACTAAGTATGCGTAAAAGCATGTAAACAATCAATATGGACAAATAATAATTTTTTAGTTGCTAAGGCATACTAAAATAACTAAAATAAAATGAATAAAAACATAGATGATTAATGTATAATATACAAAACACACAACAAAATTTCTAAAACTTCAACTGAAATATTAATAAAAACTATAATAGTATCTCAGTGACACTAGAATTACTCAGAAAATCCTTTTCAACAATATGCCCCTTAAAGGTTACTTTGATTTATGCAAAGGGTCTTTTGATCTCCTCCCAGGACAACAGTAAATGGACCTTCATGATGGATGAGCAGCTCATGTCCTGGGCGACCAGCAGACCTGAAGTAAGTCTGCATGTTCCTGAACTCGTGTGAGGTTTAGCAGATTATGTGGAAGTGTGTGTTAAGACGTCCGGATCTTCCTTCATCTCCCTCATCCGTCTCTGTCAGTATAGCCCCTGTGTTCAGCATTGTTCTTTCAGGCAGATTTTTATCACTATTCACGTGTTTTTATTCATTCATTTATTCACCCCACACAAAAACCCTGTCTCTGCTTTGAATAAACTTCTTTCCTCATTATTTAAAGCGTGTCTCTATGCCTGTTTTAATGCATATTAAGGAATTATTATTGTATTTAACAGTGCTGTAAACATCTTTTTTTAATCTAATAAAGTCATGTTTGTGGTTGTGACAGGACTGGCAGCAGGGTGGTAAAAGCGAGGTGTATTTGTGGGGTAATGGGCGTCACGGGCAGCTGGCGGATGCTGGAACCAGTGCTTCTGTGCCCACACTCGCTCCCTCACTCTCGCAGACTCAACAGGTAGATTATGAACACAAAACACATGCAAAGCTATCACAAAAGTTGCCTTGTTCATTTAAAAAGCTGTGTGTTTCTCTCAGGTTGTGTGCGGTCAGAACTGCACGTTCCTGGTTCAGGCTAATGGTACGGTTCTGGCTGTAGGGGAGGGCAGTTATGGACGACTCGGACAGGGTAACTCAGACGACCTCTACACCCCGACTATCATCTCAGCTTTACAAGGTGATGCAAACCACAGCAAACTCATTTTCAGGCCAGTGCCAGTAATATGTGCAGTAGACAGATGTAGTTTACACACTGAATTTGGGGGGAAAAGGTTGAAAATTGATGCAGAAATGAACTCTTAATAAGTTTTATTTGATAAATACATAAATGTTTTTCTTAAAGTGAAACAACTGTGGCTGTCAATTAATACAAATATTTATTAATAAAATAATAATAATAACATACAAAAACGAACATAAATAAACTTGGTAATAACAAACATGATCAACAAACAACATTAATAACAACAACAACAACAACATAATTATAATTATATTAAGAATAATAGTTTTTTTCAAACATATTGTAACTATATAATACTTGCAAATAAAAATAATTACCTATAAAATATTATTATTGTTCAGATATTATTATTTGAACTTGAACATGAAAAAAATATTTTTATTATTCATTAATATTCTCTAAATTTTAACACATTGTATGTATTGAACTTGTGCTGGGAATAAGATTTGTTACTGATTGTTATATATTGGAAATAAGATTATGAAGATGATGAATAATAATAATTATAGTGACAACCTCTTAATCTATTTTTATAGTAACTTATACAATAACTATATAATAATTATAAATAATAATAATTGACTTATTATAATTATTATATTATTATCTGAACTTGAACTCTATAAAAATTAATGAAATACGTCTATTACATGTTGTTTATTTTTGTTTTTGTTTATTTTTTATAATAGGTTATGTAGTGACTCAGCTGGTAACATCGTACGGGTCTGATGGCCACTCATTGGCTCTCACTGAGACCGGAGAGGTGTTCAGCTGGGGTGATGGGGATTATGGGAAACTCGGCCACGGGAACAGTGAAAGGCAAAGGCGTCCCAAACAGATCGAGGCTCTGCAGGGAGAGGAGGTGGTGCAGGTAAAGAAAATTACTGTCACCAAAACCATCACCTGATCAGGTTTCAGATTTCAGAAGATTTCTGATTCTGACATGTTTAGATTTGGTTTGAACATCATATCCCTCTTTCAGTTGGCATGTGGGTTCAAACACTCAGCTGTCATCACATCGGACGGAAAACTCTTCACCTTTGGCAGTGGAGATTCTGGACGCTTGGGTCAAAGGTCAACTTCGAACAAGATGATCCCAGAGAGAGTTACAGCACTGGATGGGTACCCCATTGGACAGGTGCTTCTTCAGTGTTAGGACTTTCATTGTAATGCGACCTTTGTCCAGCATGTGATGAGTGAAGATGACCTTTTCTGCCGTGTTTAGGTGTCATGTGGTATCAATCATACTTTGGTCCTGTCATCAGACGGCCTGACCGTGTGGGCTTTTGGAGATGGTGATTACGGTAAACTGGGTATTGGACCATGTACAGTGAAATGCTACCCACAGGTACAGTCTTAGAGATTAATCGGGTGCATTTTTGTTCAAAAAGTTTGAATTTGGTACAATTTGTTCTTACCAAAGATTATTATGAAAGGTGAATATTGTGGTAACCAAGGCTGCAATTATTTGACCAAAAATACAGTAAAAACTGTAATTATGTGAGAGATTTTTCTATTTTAAGATGTTTTAAAATATAATTAATTTCAGCATCATAACCATTATCCTTCAGGAATCATGCTGTTTTGGTGTACAAGATACATTCTTATTATTGGCAAAACTGTCTTTGAATTAAAAGTTCAAAAGAACAATATTTATTTGTTCATATATTCATATATATATTTATGTTTTGTAACATTATAAATGCCTGCATGGTCACTTTTGAACAGCTTGATGCATCCTTGCTCAATAAAAATAATTACTTATCCCAAACTTCTGAAAATCAGTATGCTTCCTGTGTTTCTATTCATTGTTAGAAAGTGGAGCCTCTTTGCAATAAAGGCATTAAAAAAGTTGGATGTGGAACACATTTCTCAGTGGTTCTGGCCAAAGATGGACACGTCTACACATTCGGCCAAGGTAGACCCTCCAGAAATCATCATCCTCCAAATGTGTTTGTGTGTAAATGTGGTATCATTTAGCTTTATTCGATTTTGATTCAAGTCTGAACCAGTTTTTCTCTTAGAAGAACATTTTGATTTTAAAGCTGACCGTGTTTTTCAAATGACCTTTGTGATGTTGAGAAAGTCCTTAATATGCGTGTATGTTTTTCCAGAGCGTCTGATAGGTCTGCCAGACTCCATGCTGAAGAATCATAACCGGCCTCAGATCATTCCCGCTCTGGAGGGCGTCTTCATCGAGGACATCGCTGTAGGCTGCGAGCACATGCTTGCTTTATCCAACACTGGAGACGTGTACGCATGGGGCTGCAACTGTGAGGCCCAGGTAATGTCAGCAATGATGTTTAATCATGTTTTCTGTGAATCTGTGAATATTAATGGAATATTTAGTATACAAATATTTAGTATACAAGTATTTTTATGTCCTATTTGTGTGTATTGCAGCTAGGTCTGGGCCATTCCAATCCTGTCAAAGAGCCCACTCTGGTTACTGCTCTACAGGGCAAGAACATCAGGCAGATCTCAGCTGGACGCTGTCATACCTCGGCCTGGACCACACCGGCTCTGTCAACCAGAGCTTCAGGTACAAACAAATCCCAGTGAGCTGTCTTGGAACTTTATAAGTAAACTATTCTAAATCGTCTAAATGGTTAAAAGCTAATAATGTTTACTTATATGCAGCATACGACTAGCACTGTTTTAATAATAAGTTCATTCTTTTTGGTACTATAAAATGGAATTGCAAAAATTTTAACTTAAATTTAAATATAAATTTTTGAAATATTAATTACATTTTTTATTATTATTATATTTTTTACAGACAATTTAATTACAGAAATCTATAAAATATTTAAATTAACTTGTATAGTAAATATATATATAATATATTATTATTATTTTTATTTATGTATTTTTTTTTTTAAGATTACAATTAAAATGTGCACATCCAGCAGGCCAAAAGTCTTTTTTTTTTTTTTTTTTTTTTTTAAAGAAATTAATGCTTTTATTCAGTAAGAATGCATTAAATTTAACAAATGTCAGCAAAGCATTTATATTGTTACAAAAGATTTATATTCTAAATAAAAATGTTATTTTGCAGCACAGCTATTTTCAACATTAATACTAATAAGAAATTGTTACTTGAGCAGCAAATTAGCATATTCTAAAAATATTAAAAATCTTACTGACCCAGACTTTTGAATTATATTGTATATTTTCTAAAATATTTATTTGGAAGTTGCTTTTTTAGTAAAGTCTCTACAAATATGATTTTTAAAACTACTTCTCCAGTAGCATCAAACAACAGGCAGACTCATAGAGAATCCTGAAAATGTATTGGTAAACATCTATAAACCCTGTAATTCAGATATGCAAAATGTGTCTGCTGAATCCTAGCATATCTCCGAAAATACGTTCACATGTCCACAGACTCTGACCTCATCGTTGAACGTCTGTTCTAGGATCATTTCCATGCTGTTGGATGCGAGAATTGTTTTTGCATTTCATGTCAACAGCTCTGACTGTGTGTTTTGCAGGTTGTTCAGGGATACAGCTGGGTCTGCCTCAGTCCGTGCCTCCGCAGTACAACGCCCTCAAAGACTGCAGCCCTGAAGTGCTAAACACCCGTCTCAGAGTGCTGTACCACTTCTCTGATCTTATGTACAAGTCCTGGAGGCTTCTGAACCTCGACCCCCGCAGTCAGGTACACAATCAGTAATAAAACAAACACACACACACACACACACATTCGCTGCTGATGTTTCACTGAGACAGCTGTACTCTGCCTGCCTGCCAAGAACCTTTCATCATTTTCTAAGCTCAGCTGAATTTGTGTCCAGTGTGAAAGTGTTCCTTGTTATGGTTCCTGTTTTTTACCTCCACACTACTAGGTCTGTGTCGGTCGATATCAGAGCAGAGGTTTTGTCTAACCATGTCACTGTCTGGCTGGTTTCCAGGTGAATGCTTCTCGCTACAGCTCAGGTACCGCTGCCATTGTACAGGGCCAACTCAGAGGCCTCCTGTCCCCGAAAGTCAACACCCTTCCTCTCGTTCGCACTATTGGCAGAACCATGACCCAGGGAAAGACCTACGGCCCCCAGATTACAGTCAAACGGATCTCCACCAGGTACAAGAAATAGATTTTTAACTAGTTAATCAAATCAAAACCAAAATCACAACTTGGATTAGAATTTAAAGTCTGTGATTTAATTTAGTAAATATGTAATCCATGATTCTGAATGAAATGCAGCACTCTTATCATGATTCAGTGTCTTTTTGTTTTGTTTCAGGATGTTTTTTTTCTTTTTCTTTTTACAGTGGAATATTACAACATTATTATTATGATGGTTATTATATAGATTTTTTTTTATTTCTCTATGTAATGTGCTTATGCTGGAAAAAATATATTTCATGGATTAAGGTTTTAAAATAAGCCAAAACAACTAAAAATCAAGATAGAAGTTTAATTTACCCAGTATTTCCAGTCTTGTGTGGTTGGTCATGTTAATTAATAAAATCATGTAACTTCACGGCCATTTTTATAACTAATATTTACAATAAATATTGTATCGGGTAGAAATTCTGAGTAAAACAATATTTTAAAAGATTCTTATTCTTAATACTTATACAGTAAATCATGAAAATCTGGTAAATTCTTGACAATGGGGAGTCAAAAAGATTAGAGGGATACAGGAAGTGTAGGAAATGTAGATGAATAGTTGATAGACAGTGTTTGTAAACTTCCTGTTTAAGCTACACATTTGTTTTTGATTTACTTGTAGTACCTTGTCCTCCAATCCACAGGGGGCGCTCTAGCAAGCCCATTTTTGTCCAGATCGCCAAACAAGTGGTGAACCTGAACCCTACTGAGCTGCGTCTGCCCTCCAGAGCATGGAAGGTGAAGCTGGTTGGAGAAGGGGCAGATGACGCCGGTGGCGTGTTTGATGACACCATCACCGAAATGTGCCAGGTACGTACATTTTCTTAAAAGGGAGGGTTGCTTTTGCGTTCAAGCATTAAAAAGCCAAATTCTTATTTCATAGGAGTTACAGTCTGGTGTGGTCGAGCTTCTCATTCACACTCCCAACAGCTCTGCAGATGTTGGTAGCAACACTGACAGGTACGTTGTAGATAATGAAATGTCAAATCAGAACAAGTAGCGATGATATATTTTTGTAGGCTAAAACCGGAAGGTAGCTTCACCCTGGTTTCTTCAACAAAAACCAATTAGTTTTGATCTACATAAATACGTCATTCCTGCAGCACTCGATTGCCTCTAAATAGACAGTTTTTTTTTTTTTTCTACTAAACTCTGTATAGGTTCTTGCTGAACCCAGCAGCTGTCTCGGAGGATTACATGGTGCAGTTTCGCTTCTTGGGGATCCTAATGGCAGTGGCCATTCGAACCAAAAAGCCTTTGGATATGCACCTGGCGCCATGGGTGTGGAAACAGATGTGTTGTATTCCTCTGGGAGCCGCCGACCTGGAGGAGGTGGACCTGCTCACATACCGCTCACTTCAAGGCATCTTACACCTGGACAACAGCGTGATCAATGAAGAAAACTTCACAGTGGTGAGGCACACAGGCCCGAGAGACCAGCAGAGATCATCCATTCAGACATGACTTTCTCACTGTCTTTTATTCTGGTTTTGTAGATGATCCCGCTGGACTCGTTTGTGGCTCACAGTGCTGATGGCACATTGGTTCCGGTGATTCCTGGTGGGCATAACGTCCCTCTGACATTCTCCAACAGGAACGATTATGTGGAGAGAGCCTTGCACTACAGACTTCATGAAATGGACAGACAGGTATCTGCCTCTCCTCCAGACATTTTAAGAATTAAAATGATGTTATCTATACATTTCAGTTAAATGAATAGATTGTATAGACTGATCTTGCATGGTGACAGTACATAATGCTAATGCGGTGTTTTGTGTGTATGTAGGTGGCAGCAGTGAGGGAGGGCATGTCCTCAATCATCCCAGTCCCGTTGCTTTCCCTGCTCACGGCTCGACAGCTGGAACAGCTGGTGTGTGGCTTGCCCGAGGTCTCTGTGGAGATGTTGAAGAAGGTGGTACGATACCGTGACATTACTGACAGCCATCAGCTTATTGGCTGGCTGTGGCAGAGCCTCGAGGAATTCACCAATGAGGAGAGAGTGCTGTTTCTGCGCTTCGTGTCCGGACGTTCCAGACTGCCGTCCAATCCGGCAGACATCACACAAAAATTTCAGATCATCAAAGTTGATCGGGTAAGGCTACTGTCAGGTATAGAATATCCTCTTTATTATATACTAATAAAAAAGAATTAGATTTAAAAGAAAAATGATTTGGTTATTGAATTGAATTAAAGCTGCAAAATGTAATATGTTCTTAAGTTGTTGTCCTTTTAAAATAATTTTAATTAAATATATAATAATTTAATGACAAATGAGATGTAGACAAAATTGCTCTAGAATATTTTCTTTACAATATACTTAAAAATATATTTAAAAAGGAATTATTATACTATATAAGTATATATTAAATTATTCAGCTTTAATTAATTACAAAATTGTTTTAATTTAACAGAATTTATGACAACAAATTAGATGTAGACAAAATTGCTAAAATGAAATTTACTTTTGAATCATTTTACTAAAAAGCACCCCACATTTTTGTATTTTGTAATTTCATTTATTCGATTATTTATATTTATTTCTATAAAGGGTTGTCAGTAGATTTTGTAACTGAAAGAGACACAATAAAAATATTTTATATATATGTATTATGTATTATATAATGTTATATTGAAATTAACTTTTAAATATAAAATGTACTGAAATTCACCCAAAAATGGAAAATTATAAATGATGTATTTTTATGTATTATTAATGTTTATTTATATGAAATGGTAGTCAGACTTTATATAAATACTTTATAGAAGTAACTTTTTAATATAAAATTATAATTTATTAAACAATTATTTAACTAAAATTCACCCCAAAATGAAAACTTTTAAATTATGTTGTCAGTAGGGCTGTCAAACGATTAATTGCATCCAATATAAAAATTGTTTTTATATATATATATATATATATATATGTGTGTGTGCATGTGTGTGTACTGAGTATATGTATATATAAATACACACATATAAATGTATATATTTAAGAAAATGTTATGTTTACATATTAAATGTGTTTATCTGTACTATAAATATATACATGTAAATATTTTCAAAATGTATACTGTATGTGTGTGCATGTGTGTATATATACATAATGTGTTTGTGTGTACTGTGTATATTTATTATGTAAACAAAAACATTTAATTTGGATGCGATTAATCGTTCGACAGCACTAGTTGTTAGTTATTTTGTCAATTGTTGTTAAAATGGTACATAAATGGTCACAGTCTTCGGCCAGTATTGATAGTATTGGCAAATATCGTTTGATCAATCAGCCAGCTAATTATGTACTTTCCATGGCCAACGGCAATATGTGAATTGGGATGAAGCCCAGGTCTCACTTTGTTTTCTCAACAGCCTGTGAACGGACTTCCTACGGCCCAGACGTGCTTCTTCCAGCTGCGCCTTCCTCCCTACATGAGCCAGGCCATACTAGCGGAGCGCCTACGCTATTCCATTCACAACTGCCCCTCCATAGACATGGACAACTACATGCTGTCACGCAACACCGACCCTGCGGACGGCTCCGACACAGAGTACTAATACGCCGCTCGCAAAAAACAGACTATACAATGCTACAAAGCACAAAATAACCCTCATAAATGCCTCCGGTTGCACTTCTTTTTCATACATGCAATACATTTCTCAGTCACAAAACCTCACGTACTTACTCTCTGCAGTACCCAGAATGCACTGCAGTCGCCAGTTCTTCCACAAGGTCAAAGGGAGAATATTTAAGCAATTAAAATCTTTATTTATTCTTTTTTGTATCATCTTCGTGTCTCTGAATGTTTGCAGGAAACTTTGTAAAACTTAAAAAATATTACAATACCATTACAAGCCCCATTGTAACAAGTCCCTGAGCAATCGTTGTTTGGGCGTTTGTATCAAGCTAGCTTGTATCTTTAATGAATGTATACTTGCAAATGCCATGCACGTGTGCACTCCAATCTTTTATTTGCCAAATACTGTACTGATGCTGTACATTACATAGGGTTTAATGAATTTTAGCCTTTTTTTTTGCAACTGTGAAACAGCGCGTGGAGACCTTTGGTGATTGTTGTGTTCGTCTGTGCATTCTCACTGAGCGAGAGTGCAGGTTTGTTACACTATGCTGATTGGTCATCAGTGTTATTATGTGCTTTGGGCTCGTATGCCTTAGTGCTGGATGTAAAACATGTTTTGACTGTTTTTACCGATGTGTTTGACTAGAGGAGAGCCACTCTTTACTCTCTAACTTTTCTGTATGCGGTGGTTTACAGTATTGGTAAATTATTATTTGTTTTTCCTAAAATATTTATCTGAGTGAGCTTTATGTGTTGGAAAGACGACTATTGAGGACTCATTGCGCTGTTTTGCACTTTAGACCTGTATGCATTGCGCTTTAGGAAAATCGTATTCACTATAATATTTACAGATTTCACATTAATTTATCTAGAGATTCTACTTACCCGAGCCACTACTGATATAAACCTCTTGGCTGATTTTTTTTTTTTTTTTTATTGGAGTATGCAGAACTAACTTTAACATGAAAGATTACTTTGTTAGGCTATGATATGGTGGTATTTGGTGATGTTCAAATTTCAGATTAAGCCATAAAAAAACAACAATTCAAGAAGTCTCCTTAAACTGTATAATATCTCATGCCAATGGCCTTTCAGATGGAAGATGCACTGTACTGTAAATTAAATTTTGTGTACAGATTTTCGTGTCAGCTTAATTCATTTAATTCGATTCTGAATGTTTTTCGTGATTATTTCTGCTGTTTTTGTGTTTCTCTTCCAGCTATTTCAGTGTCTCCTGTTTCCAAAGACCAGACAAGGGAAAACCAATCAATTATCTGAATAATTAAAAGTTGGTTGTGAGACAGTAACTATTAAGTATAATAAAAACAATAATAACATCATTTATTCAGCATTTCCCCCCCCGCAAGTTACTGTCTTCTGCTATTGTGGAGAGTACCCCAGAAAGTAATCAACGTAATGAGTGCTGTTTACATTCAGCATGTGCGCGCTATCTACTGAAAGTAAACAACATTACCTTCTGGGGTATTCTTCAAAATGGTGGAAGACGGTAGGACTGGGAGAAGATTTGCTGAATAAATAGTTTCTTTGCGCAAAAAAAATAAAACATTTGTAGCTTTGTAAAATTACGGTTGAACCATCGATACATGAACTATTTTACCGAGATCTCAGATTCCACAAAAATTTTCTTCATTTGTGTTCCGAAGATGAATGAAGGTTTTAATAATAATAGACTTTGTCTGTAATAATAGACAGAACAATAGTGACCACGTAATAATAACTAAGTTACTCACACTTGTGTTGCGACATTACTGTCAAATCCAACATCTGCCTTTTTCCTCAACGGGGAAGTAAGCCTATGGGTGAGGTTTCCAGTTTATTAGACGAGCCACCTTTTTCTTGATATTCGTTGTTATTCTCCTCAACGAGGAAGTAAGGTTCATCATGGCAGTAAACCGTAAAAATGTTTGCACTACAAACTTAATCACCTTCATAATTAAGATAATACATTAAATTAATACGCCAAGACACACCAATTTTCAATAACATGCAGCAAAACGAACTTTTGCACAGTTAAAAATAGCTAGACGCAGATAAGAAGCTAGACCCATAGAATTTACAAATGGCCGCGTCCATTTTTACGCACAAGAAAAAAGTGGAAAGCTTAGTCGGCACCGCTTCGTCTTTTAGTTTCAATCTTGTGCATTGTTTGTACATAATTGAAATTAGTGGTTTTTAAAAGAGTCCCAAGTGGTTTCATTTTAACCTGAAAATGAGGTGCTGCTTCTAAAGCGATTTAATGCTTACAAACACAGTTTTAAATGAAATCGACCAAGCACCGGAGGGGTTTGGAAAAATGAATCGTTGAACAAATCATTTGGGAGTCATTGAACAAATGAGGAAAAAATAAATGTGTACTGTAAGAAAATTAAAGAGTTAAAATTAAAGTCAGTTCTGAAACAGGATGTTTTTAGTAGGCTACTATGACCTATATACAGTGGGGCAAAAAAGTGTTTAGTCAGCCACCAATTGTGCAAGTTCTCCCACTTAAAAAGATGAGAGAGGCCTGTAATTTTCATCATAGGTATAC
>JAUMHE010000077.1:3916197-3934768 GCA_032359235.1 Enteromius mattozi
TGTATTGACATTTGTCTAAAGACATATGTACATCCCTTAAATAAAAGGACACCTCTTGCCCTTTTACTGAGACTTTGCCCTCCAGTTGAAGCCACGACCAATTCCAGCTGCATTTCAACCCAGCAGCATCCAGCTGTTTAACCAGAGCTGCATCGTTCTGCCCTAACACACTAAAATAATGTCTGTAGTAGTGTTAACGATACTTTAGCATTAAATATAACTTACTCTCTTAAGGGTACGTTCACACGAAGCGTCTAAAAACGCTTTTCCACCAATTTCAAAGCGCTTGGGCGCTCGCACTTCTGTAGCGTCTGCAGTTACTAGGCAACCATGAAGGCACTGTCAACAGTGTTGCCAACTTAGCGACTTTGTCGCTATATTAAGCGACTTTTCAGAACCCCTAGCGACTTCTTGGACAAACCTCGGCGAGTCTCTGGTACTGCGGCGCGAGCACGAGCTCGTTTTCCCAGCGCGCACACACCTCTCTCTGTGTCTGTTCTGTTCAGCGAGCGGCTGAGAGAAGCAGAGCTTTCAGTTAAAATAGATATTATGTTGCTTTTAACTCTATTTTACATGCAAATATAGCTAAAATCACATCATAGCCATTGTCTACATCATATGTGTACTTGGTTTCATCAGACAATGCTCGATTATAAATAAGGATTTTAATCCAGATGAACATCTTGTAAAGTAGAGCTAGTTTAGTAACTGTTAGGCCTAATAATGGGGTGCATTTCAGTCACTATTTCATATTCATTCTGTTTTTCTGACAACAGAAACCATTAAATATATCAGTGAAAACAGTTATATTGAGAATTTGGGTGCATTGAATAACATTATGTGACCACAGAGAAGCAAGATAATATGGCGCACTAACGTAATGAATATGCAAATTGACGTATGACGTCATCTAGCGACTTTTCAAGCTGGATTTAGCTACTTTGGATTGAAAAAAGTTGGCAACACTGTGTCAGTTACAAAACATTTCTGCTTTGGATTTTAAACTGCGTGGCTCCATTGAAAATAAAGAGCTTGCGCGCGCAAAACGCGCTGCATGTGAACGGCCCCTAAGCCTTTGGTGACACAAACACCACGAAATTAAATTGTGGATCTCTCCCCTGTCGTCTTCTCCCACACGGATTGTCCCGCAGGAAGAAATGGCGCCCTGGATGTTAGTGGATGGCGCGCACGGTCTACGCACGCGGGACGCTCAGCTTTCACGATTTGAAATGGCTCAAATCCACTTTATATTAAGCTTTAATTAATCAATAAATACCATCGAAGACTGACTTTTCCAAAATTTTTATGATTTCACCATCTAATGTGATTTTTTTTTTTAATCTATGCATACAAATTCCTACGATATTGGCATCTTATATCAATTTTTACACTTATGCAAATTTGTCTGGTCTTTTTTTAAATATTTTTAGGTTACATTTTCATTTTAAAGGGACAAAGCTGAACAATGAGTTTTTTGTATTCAGATTTGGTTGCTTGTGTTTAAATAATTCAGTCCACTGAGCTGGGCTGCAGTAGTAGACTTCAGTATGGTGAATCAGCTCCAGTATATTGGAAATCATTGAGCGGTTTATTGGGGAATTACCTTAAGTTATCTTATAAGAAGGACTTCAGCCTTTTGCTGGAGGTTGTGTAAGCATCTAAACTGTGGGAGGGTGGTGATTTACGAACTTAAACACAAAATTCCATTTGTTATCTGACTTTGATTTGTAACCAACTCAGCAAAGGCGACAGAATACCTTGCTGAGCAAGTCAAACAGCAGGGCTATAAATACAATAGAAAATGACTCATCCCATCCATCCCAGAGGGAAAACGTAAACTGGAACACCCAAGTGACAAACTACCAGAGTCCGTCCCGGCATGAATCTCCAATCTCTGCTTTCGCTTTTACTCTTCTTGTTTTTTTTGATTGCAGTTCTTATCAGAGCATTGATTTTTTTAGCTGCAAGTTTGTGATGACTTGAATCAGATGTTTGATATATGTAATGTTTTGTCTGGAGAAGTGTTGTGTCTGAGTTGTTTAGAGGTGACTGGTAAATAGAGACTCATACTGTATGAGATCTCACAGATCCTGCAAATTTTATTTTCACATTTTCTTTATTTTCTAATTTCTCATTTGGTTTACTTTTTTATAATTGTTTGACAGCACTAATTAAAAGCTTTTTAGAGTAAGTTTTTATTTAACTTAGATTAAGTATTATTATTATGCACTTAAAGGCACAATATGTAAGTTTTCACCACTAGAGGTTGCATTTTCAAAACAATAACAGAGGCAGAGTTCGATGACGCAATGACGGAGCATGGAATATTTGGGAGATGTCGTTTTCACAAGTCATGTTCATGTATGAAAAGCTCATTTATACTGTATCTGTTTAATCACCTAACCACCTGTACATGACTATTACTTGCACAATGAATTATAAATTTTTGCTCACCCATCTATTAAAAAACACGTGAGAGCTGAGTCTCTGTCCAGTCCGAGGTTTTCGCAAAGCTCCCTCCTTTTCGGAAATGACACGCCAATATTTGTTCTCGCTTATTTGTTTCAATATCTTCTTGCCTCGGTTTGTATACATCTATGTTTTTTGGGATTGTGGAGAGTGTCATCATGATCCATGATATGGAAACGCACAGTAAACAACTACCACTTCCGCATTTGTCCACGCGTGTTGCTGTAGTATTCATAGGTGGAAACCGAGGATAGCGCGGATATTGCGTCATTGATAGGCGACAATGAACAGGGACGGTTCATTATTTAAATCTGGAATTTCTTTGAATTTACAAACCCTACAGAACTTTTGTGATAATGTAAGTACACGACTGCATGAAATATATAACACTGTGCAAGTGGTTTTTGGATATTTTATTACAAAAATCTTACATATTGTGCCTTTAAGTTATTGTTTTAGGTTATTGTTTGTTTGATTTTGTTTAAATTGTTTACTTAAGTAATTGTTCGCTTTTAAGTTATTGCACATAAATTGGACAAAGTCTGAATTTACATTTCGAAAAGTAATTTTTTAAATAAATATTTAGAATATATTTATTGGCTATGCTTTCTATCTAATATAGAGGATGTTAAATTATGCAATGGTACAAATAAATGAAACCTGACTGAAATAGATGAAGCCTTTTTGGCTGATGTTCTTCCATCTCTGTTTTTCATTTGTTTATTTGTAAAGCGACAACGCCAAGTGCTGCGATTTTGACTGAAGTGTCCCAGTCGGCTCTTTCTCTCGCAGTATATTTGGGGAACCTCAACTGACTCAGCCGTTTAACCAGCTGCTGTATCAAACCACACGGGACCATCATGACGTTGGTGGTCGCCAGAGGACTCTGAGACATCCGACAAACAAGGGTCAGTTTCTATGAACATTACTCATTTCTGTTCCCTGATAATGTCATGACAGGAAAGCAGTCGAGATGGTGGTGGGGGGAAAAAGAAAAGCATTTCAGCTCTTTTTCAGGTCTGGCTTTGAATACATCAGTGCAATGAGAAGTGATGAATTCATGCATTAGTCAGAAAAGTGTCCGTGTTGTCCTGGACCGAGCTCTCATCTCTAATGGCTTATCTGACCAGGCAGCTGCCTGCTCACAACTATTTGAACAATGAACCTCCTGCAAGGGCTGCATAAATCAGCGCAGCTGATACTCAGCATGAATACATGCATGCGAACAAACCTGCGAGCACCTGCAGGTTTACTGTGGAGGACTGAGCTCAGGCTTGATCAGAGAGGTTTAGGACGTGCTTAGACTTAAAATGAACGCTCTGGGCTTTGTTGACCAGAGCAGGACAATCTTCCACACTGTAGGGGTGCTTTGTTAGGTGTAACTGATTGCTATTGTTGATGTAATTCAGGTTAAGGTAATTAAATTGCAAAAATTAAAATTATAATTAGATTATATTATGTTTTTAAAAATGCTCATAATCAGAATACAGTTACTTTTTTATGTATTGCATGATAACACATTATTCACAAAATGACAGTGAATTATTCAGAACTTACTGATTCCCAACAGATCTTTTTGCTTCTTATAAATTTAATCTTTCGAAATAACTTGCCTCTTACATTAGACCAATAATTATGCAAGATGCACAGCTTGGCATCATATCCAGTCACTAATATAATCAAATAGTAAAAAATATTTCAAACCTGGTGGACTTTGGCCATGTATTATCATGTTTTTATCTTTATTAAGGTTTTTAATGTGGGAATTCACAAGCTTTTATGGTGAGACAAACCCCTTTGACCTAAATAATTTACTACATTTTTCTGATACAGTTTCATTACAGTTTTTTTTTTTTCATGCAAATGGAAGGTTTATGCATTTTAATGCATTTATGTTATTGATAACAGGCAAGCATTATATTGATAACAAAGACTAAAATATTTACTTCATTTTTTTATTTTTTATATTCTTATTATGCTACACAATAATTCCATTCACTTCTATGTGATAAAGGAGTAATCCAAAAGTAGTTAGACTACATTGACTGATATGCATACTTTTTTTCATGTAATTTGTAATCAGATTTCAAATTAAGTACATGTAATTATTATTGTATTGTGTATAATAATGCAGATTATAGTTACTTTTTGTGAATTAGATTATTCACAAAATGACAGTAAATTATTCAGAATTTGTTGATTTACACTAGATAATTTTTCTTTTTTCAAATACAGACTAATAATTATGCAACTCACTGCCAGTGTACTGCATGGCTTTGATAAATATCTGATACTGGTACAGTAATGTGTACCAGTATATTGTGTATTTCTTTTAACTTTCAGCCAGAGAACCATGTTTGCTGGGTTTTTTCCACCTGCACTCAGCTGGGCAAACTATTATGGATCACTATGAGGTGCCGTAACTGAACCCAAGAGCCCAAAACCATTGACCCAGATTGGCTCTACTGAAGCATACAGGCTCACAAAAACCATTTGACAAATGAAAGGGAATTGCATTGAGAACTAGATACACTTTGGGGGAAATATGAAAAAAATACTTTCCTGTAAGTTTAAAAATGTCTTTGACTTCATTCACTTGCATTATTTATTAAGATTTTTGTTTTAGTGGGAGCGAGCACCATAGATCAGAATTTAAGGGGGGGTTGTATGGCCTGCGATTTGCAACAACCAAAAGTAAAATTTTTTTCAGCAGAGTAGCAACTGTTAGCAAGGCGACAAGTTATACACAGTTCAACTTTATGCAAATAAGCAATAACACCAACAGCTCCGAGACCTCCAGCGATTGAATCGATGTCAGTGTGAACGCACCTTCACTCCTAACATCTGTTTTAGCACAGGATGTAGAACAAACATGTTGAGTCCAGGGTTACTAAGATGGGCCGCAGTAATTGTTTGCCAATCTTCTGAGTAAATGAAATGGCTGTGGATTATGCCATGCACATTAATTTCCATAATTAACAATGTTAATTTGTTCAATGTTGTTTTGTGTTGTAAAAATCATTGTATTAAGGAAGAGATAGAAATGTGGGTGATTTGTTTTCAGTTCTTCATAATCTATATCAGGGGTAGGCAACGTCAGTCCTGGAGTGTCGACGTCCTGCAGAGTTTCACTCCAACCCTAATCAAACACACCTGAACAATCTAATCAAGGTCTTCAAGGCTACAGGCAGGTGAGGTTTTTTTCAGGGTTGCAGCTAAACTCTGCAGGACATCGACACTCCAGGAGCAACGTTGCCTACCCCTGATCTATATAGACAACATTTAGAATACTGTCAGCTGTTTATTTAAAAACTGTGTGTTGATGTGCATTGTAACTACAGTATTTTACCCAACAGAATCTCATGGCAATTTGTCACTATTTTACATTTTGGTAAATTGGTGGCCTATTCACAGCAAGAACTTTTACTATATTATATATACTGTAGTAATATAGTTGCATTTTACTGTAAAATCAGTTGCTATCGTACCTTGACATTTTCAACTGTTCTGGGTTTTCCTTCTTGTTTATGGGTCAACCTTGATACTCATAATTTTATGACATTCAATTCTAATATAGTTTTGATAACACTTTATTTTACCGTTAAACCTATTAGTTGCTTATTAGCATGCATATTTCTAGAATATTAGCCATTTATTAGTGCTAATTAAGTGCATATTAATGCCTTATTCTACATGATTATTCTACATCCCTAATTCTACTCAATATCTTACTTAACAGCTACCTTACTTACTTTTACTAAGCAGCAAATTAAGAATTTATTGAGGGAAAAGTCGTAGTTAATAGTTAACAAATGTTACCGTGATTTTAAATATAATATTTTTAAATAATACAGTAAAAATGTAGAGTTTTAAATTAATAATTTATATTTTTATGCCATGAAATTCAAAATGTTAAAGACAATGGTGACCGGTCTATTTCTTTGATTTAAAATTCATAAATTTTGCCAAAATTATATTATTGTTATGCCGTACCAGGATTCACATTTTATTTTTAATTGAATAATTCATACATTTTACCAAAAAAAAAAAAAAAAAATTGTATTGTTGTTATGAAGTAAATCTTTTTATTTATAGTTATGTATTTATTTTTGTTTAGCCATTCATACATTTAGACAAAAATAATAATAATAACAATTATTGAACATTTTCTTTCATTTGTGAATCATTTTAATCATTCATGCATCATAGGGCTAGGGTTAATCATAATTAGGAGTCACGAAACGGCTTAAAACGGTGCGTAAACATTACCGCTCACTTTCATGATTAATATCTCTAGTGTTGCACAAGCCAGCGCCGAGCATCCTGGCAATTATGCAAGGTATCATATTGCCTCAGAGCGATGTCTGCCATTGGCTGATTAAAATGGCAGATTTTCAGCCATTCCTTAACAAGGATTTCATCATGATGTAATAGTTCTCTGCGAGAGAAAGCAATTTAATAAACACTAGATGTGAATTTGCTGTGATCCAGCAGTGGCGAGTTTGATGGACAGCACCGGCTGCAAAAGACAGTACAGGCTAATTTACAGTCTTAACGCTCCGGTAATCTTTTTAATCTTCATCGAATGCATTTATTCACCCCCACCCCCACCCCCCCAGTTTTTTATTATTATTCTAGCCCGTGTTAATGTTAGCCTTTAATCCTTGTCTAAACAAGAGCCAGACTCACCGGCTTCCAGCTCAATCCTCTACCGAGCTAAACTGTAATCAAACCACTACAGATCATCACAATGAAAGCACGGCGGACGGAAGAGTGCCACCATTACGCAATGCTCTTAGGTCACTAAAACAAACTACTAAACCTTTAGCTCATGTTGAATAACATAGTGCAAATTCAGTCACGACAAAGATTATGGAATATGTTGCGGTTAGAACCTATTCTAAAACATTAAGAATACAGAATACATTAAGCATAAATGCATTACTTTTTTTATGCATTTAAATATTTATTTATTTTAGAAAAAGTAATACAAATAAGTACTCTAAATAATTACTTAATTAAGCTTTCTTTCTTTATTGAGAGCTGCACGTTGTCTTAGGCGTGCCTCTTTGCTTGGGGGGAAAAAAAGAAGAAAGAAAAAACAGCAGTGTTGCAGATGTTGGCATGTCATTGAGGTTGACTTGGCACAGACCTGGAAACCCTGAACATGTATTTAATAGTGCAGTTTAGGTCACACTGAACAAGCAGTTCCTTTAGCTTTGTACTGATGCCAGCTAAATCCAGACAGATGCTGCAGCTGATGTCCTCAACACACAACACAGCTCATTACTGAATCACCATTTAATTCAAACCTACAGCTCTTTAATTGCTTTAATTATTATGCGCAAGCGTTTAATTATTATTTAATTTGTAGTGTTCAACCTTTGTCTTTTTCATTACATTTAAGTTTCAAAAGAAGAAACTGAATTTAGCAGAGCAGGACTCGTTTCTGCTGAAGTTCTGCTTCACGCTGGCTTCTAAATGGACACGTGCTGATTTTGTTCAGCGTGCAGCTGTCAGTGCTATCAGCAAGAATTGTGCAAGAAATGTATTGTAAAATAGAAAAGAAATTATAATTATAATTTATGTTAATCTCATTTATGCCAATTATATTATTTTTAAAAAAGGAATAAATGTATTTATTTATGCATTAAGTAAAATATAATAAAATATACCCCTCTTTATTTGGTGCTTTGGATTCTCAATGGTTTGAGATATTGAAAATATTAAAAAATGTCTTGTTTAAATTTCAAATGCATCTTGCGGACAATAAACTGAAAGGCCCTTATGCGAGTGTAAAAGCTTTAAATTTGACTCATGTTTTTTGAGATTAGGTCCCTGGGGATTGACTTGCGGTCTTGAGCAGATGTGTAATCCTCTGTATAGCTCAGACACAGGAGGGAAATTAATAATCATCATCATGATATTTCACGAAAAGTAAAAAAAAAAAAAAAAAACGGCAGCTGTGGGGAAGCTCTGTTAGGAAGCAACCAAATTATAGGATCACCGATGTGGTCAAAGAAACCAAAACAAACCCCATGAAGCCCATGTGCTTATAAAGCTATAATCTCAGGGCACTTAAAACTCTGGATTATTCACTGTTATGCAGCTGGCTTTCAGTGTCACATGGCCTGCCGAAAGTGATCTGCGAAATTGAATGGATGGCAATTGAGCAATAACTAATAACATTTCATTTTTAGATAGTGCTGTTGTGATTCGTCTCTATGATTGGTTTTACTTTACTGTAAATTTTATTTTAATTTATATATATATATATATGTATATACCCTATTAAAAGAGTAATATATTTAAAATATATTTATTTCATACTAAGTATAGTTCAAATCTATTAACATATTTACTCGAGACCTACTGATATAAAAATTTTAATTAAACTTTATTTAAAGTATTACTTGTGCACAATGCATATTTCTTATTAATAAGCCTAAAATGTGTGTTTATGTCACTTTTAACGTGGATTGTGTAGTATTGCCCTTTAAATGCAAAATATTTAAAGTGTACCTAAAGTATACTAGCAATAGTTCCACTTCAGCGCAAATATACTAAGTATGTCTTTAACTGGACTTCAGCACTACTTCCGCACAATTAAAGTGCATTTAGTACAAAATTAGTTGTTCCAATTTAGCAGACTTTAAGTATACCAGTTTAGTATACTAAAAGTACAATTGCATGGCATTTTATTAAGTATATAAATATGAAAATGTATTTGTAGTACACTAAGCATGAAATAAATGTAATTCAAATACATTTAAGTATATTTATTTTTCACTATATATATATATATATATATATATATATATATATTAGAGACTACAATTAAACTACAATTAAAACCTATTAATTGTAACTATGCTGACTGAATAAAATTCTACATTTATTAAACTCATTTTGGTCTACTATATATATATATATATATATATATATGTGTGTGTGTGTGTGTCTAAAACATGAAGTAATAATGCCTTGGAAGTGGACAATACTGGCTTATTTGACAAAAAGTGTTTAGTGTTCAGATCGCGTTATATTATGAAGAATCTATAAATTTCTGTCATTTTTTTATATGGTGTTGCCATTTTATACCATCTTTGAACCAAAGCATTTGCAAAATATCCAGCTTTCTGTGTACTTTATGAGCAGTCAGTGTGGTGCATTTATCTCAGGACTGTAAAAAGGTCTTCTGGGGAAAGTTTATTACAGTGATTTACTGACTAAGACTCAGGTTTTTCTTTGATTTGTTGTACTTTAAAGAGCAAAATAGGCTTGATATTTCACATGGAAAAGACGAGCCGCCGATCCTGGTGTGTATTTTCCCCATGTATGAAAAATGCTTATACCAAACTCATTGTTTTTCTGAGCATCCATCACTGCCACGAGCAGGAGCCGTGCTGTTGTGCAGCTCTTCTAGTTGCGTTTGGCTCTGAATGGACTGAAAAATAAATCAGTAACAGGCAAAATGGCCCAGCCAGCCCGGAGGGTATTCAGCACGGTTAGCACTGCACCTCCATGCTGCTCCGCTCAGTCGCTGCTGTTACAACTGTCATGTTTAGCTCTGCAGATGCACATGTTGCTGCAGACGTCTACAGACGCATCCATAGAATGCTGTGAATTACTGCTATTGCCTATCCAGATGGCAGAGTAATTAAGCACATAAGTGTCAAAAATGGCTAAAAAAAGAGTTTAATGGTATACAGACTTGGCAGGTACTACAGGAAAAGATTGCAAGGGAAAAGAAAATGTGCATTTTAGGCAAAACTAGAAGTTTCTCTTCATTTGTAAAGGTGTAGGTCACCAAAAAAATTATGATAGCTTTGTGTAGAAAACCGACAGCAATTTAGGTAATATTTACTTAAAATCTTGATGCAGTAAAACATCGTGCACTGTTTCTCAGACGTGAGCGCTCAAGTTTAGACAACATGCTCTGATTGCCACACAATTTTGATACAAACTTAATTACTGAGCAAAGAGAAGATAATGGCTACTGCTGATTAAAATGATAAGTCTCTGAATCCTGTGAATCGGAGAAACAAGGTGTGTTTTGACTGTAAGATTTGTGGGTATTTTAGACCACTAGCATGACGTCTCAGAGACGCTGTGTTCTCCTGCCTCCAGGTGACTGGATATATTTTCACTGATTCCTCTCCTTTTAAATTTCCCCCTCTTGCCTGCCTCTCTGGAACATCTTAATCCAACCCTTTCTTACATTAGCCAGGGTGATAATAGCTCAATAGCCTGACAAGCTTTTAAATGTTAGCTTTTTTTGTTTTTGGTTCTTGTTATTTTTACACATTAATGTGAGATGGGAAAATAGCTTCAGGATGAGTAGGATCAGGTCTTTGTGTCAGTGTATGTATAATGCTAGTTTGTTAGACCCTAAATGAACTCAGAAGATGTCATCATTTAGACATTAAATATTAAATCTATCTATCTATCTATCTATCTGTCTGATACTGCTTTATTTGATGACTTTTAAAAAATGAAAAATAAAATATAAATACAATTTATATTTTATTTTTAATAAAAAAATAATATCAATAATACAAATAATAATAATAAAAAATATGATTCAAAATGGTCTAATTTCAGACATTTTGAAAAAATAAATAAATAAAAATTCCGTTCACCAAGGCTATATTTATTTGATCAAAAATATAGTAAAACTGTAACATTGTGAAACCTTTTTACAAAAATAAATAAATAAATAATAAAAATCATTAAAATGTAAAATAACTTTTTCTTGATACATGAGATTTAAATTTATTTCTGTGATGGCAAAGTTGAATTTTCAGCATCATTACTCTTGATGTCTTCAGTGTCATATGATTCTTCAGAAATTATACTTATATTATGATTGGCTGCTTAAGAAAAGTTTTGCTGCTTAATACCTTACTATGCTGATTAATACTTCAATTCAAAAGTCTGAGGTAAGTTTAAAAAAAAAAGACACAATAAAATCTTTTAATTTACCAAGAATGTACTAATTTATGAAAAGTAATAGAGACATTTATATTATTGTATTTATTCTAAAATGTAAAAAAAATTTCACATAAATAATAGCCAAAAAAATATAAAAAAGTAAAAAAAAGAGATGTTTCCAAACTTCAGAAACAAGCTTGTTATTATCTTGATAAATATATGATTTGCTCGTTTCTCATTAGCTTGTGCGAGATGAGTCACCTTACAGCCCTGAGGGACTCACGTCCAAACTTCTGCTTCCTCCTGTGCTCTTTGGCCTGAGAGGTGCTGAGAGTCTCGTGGCGCTGGTTTTGATTGACTTATCTCTCTGCACAGACTTCATTATCAGACAGAGATCAGAGGGCCAGAACTCTCTACATGACCTACGCAGAATCTGTTGAACCCGACGCCTCCGCAGCCCAGAGAGCTGCATTTTACTGCTGAAGTCAGTAAAGCACATCTGCTGAGTTGGTTTTTACCTTGGTGGGAGGCTTGTTAATAGTCTTGGTCCACTCAAGAATACTCAGTTTCCTTCAATCCAGGCTGCAGGATATGTAGCTACTGTAGAAATATTTAGTCAGGTACCAAAATGTGTTTGCTCTAATTTAAACAGTTTCATTATTATAACTTACTTCAATTAAAGCCATCATTTGAATGATACAGCCTGACTGCGGGAGAAGTCATTTTTATAGAGCAGAGGAGGTAGAAATAGCTCCTTTTGCAACCATTACTCCTAAATTGCTCCCAGACTGCTCATTTTCACTTCAATGTATGCAGTGGTCATCTTTTCTTCTTTTTATGCCTTAGGCAGATATTTTTACCAAAGCAATTTTTACTGCATTCAAAGTATTCCATAATAATATAAACGATATAATTATATTTAGAATTTGCAAAGATTTACTAAATGTACCCACTAAAATGTCATTCAGTGTAACAATCTTGTCAGGCGTATTAGACAAAAATCTATTTATGACACATTTAAGGATGAATTACTAATTAGTTAAAATGTTTCTAATTAGTTACATTTTTCACTATCCTAGGTTTTACCCATTTGCCAGTAATATTTTTTACTCATTTGAAACACAATAAAATTTAATATGCTTCTTTATTCTTTTATATATTTTAATATGTACAAGTCAGAATAAGCATGTTGTTTGTATATATATATATATATATGCATACACATATACACATCAAGGTGTCCACAAAGTAAGTAAAATGTAAGTAAAATCTATTTAATAAGTTTATATATATATATATATATATATATATATAAATGTGTTAATAAATTTATATATATAAAAAAATGTATATATAAGTAAAAATAATACATAAATATATGTATATATATTTATAGAATTATAGTTCTGTTTACAGTTTACACAGTTTGTGTAAATACAATTGTACAATTATATTAATTATATAAAAATTATATATATATGTATGTGTGTGTGTGTATATAACAAAATAAATGTAACTGATTCCTGTTCTGCAAACAGGATTATAACTATTAAACTATTTCTTGTTGTGATTTTAAATCTGTATTCATCTTCAGAACTTAAATTAAAAGGAGGTGTGATTTTGTGGTGGCTGTGCTTTAAAATGTAATTTTTATACTCCTAATTCAAGTGATGATGGATTTTGAAAGTCAGTGTTGATTGTAAGGTTAACTCTGACTGCTATAAATTTTTCTAAATTATTAAGAGTTGAAATATTCTTTAGAACATTTGAAAAGTAATCAAATGTAATTGATTACATTAACAAAGTAATTGAAATTACATTTTACATAGGGTAGCTTGTAATCTGTAACCTATTACATTTATTTTGCTCAGAGCAAGATTTAAAAGTTAAATAGACCTTGCTTCAAAGCTGATGGTATATTTTCACTGCTTATAGTCCACAGTGGTCATTTTTTGGAGTAAAGGCTGTTTGTTTTGCCCGCTCTGTTTGATTTAGTTGAGTTGCGTTTTGAATCTTTACACCTCAGAAGACAGAGCAGATTTCTTGGTCTTTATTGTGCGGCTTTGAAGTGCCTTTGGTCAGAACTTTTAATAACAGAAGATGTTTGCTCCAGGTCTCCAGGACTCTACAATGACTCCGCAGAGAATTCCAGAAAAAAAGCTGAATTCGGTGAAGTGAGAAAAGGATGAGACGGATGACTAGCACCGCACACGCTCTAGGGGTAGACATGTTCTTTTGTTTACAGAAAATCTGTTTTTGCGATTAATAGAACTACAAATCACAGAGCTGAAAAATCATTTAGGACTCCATAAGGAGATCTGGAAATGGATCCACTTGACCTCTCCATTGTAGAGTAAGCTTGTGTCAGAGATTTCTGAGCGAGAGAGAGAGAAGCTTGAGCTTTTACACATCCATTGGAGCAAATGGCAGAAAATGAAGCACAATCAATAAATGGACAGATGGCATTTACAATTTACCTTGAACAGATGTAGAAAAGTGTCCTAAATTCACATAGAGACATGGAAATAATAATGTAATTGATGTAAAGTTTTTAGTTATAAAATAAATGAAAGTGATTTATTCAGGGGTTACAACATCCATTACCATTTTTATTTTGCTTCAGCCCTGCTAAAAAAATATATAATAATATATAATAAGAACATTTCCCATTAAGCTATCTTAATGCTCAAATGATGATGATTACAATTGGGTCAAACTTTATAGTTGTTGAACTGTTCTTTTATTTCTATTTCTTCATATATATATATAAAAATGTATATAATGTGTATATATATATATAAAATAAAAGTTAGATGAGCATCCAAATTAAATGTTTTGAGAAAAAGGTTCCATAAATGACATGTTATAAATAACATTTTTGTGCATTTAACATTTTAAGAACATTATTATAGATCACATTATTTTAAACCAACATCCCATTATTATTACTGGATTTTTATTTTGCCAGAACATTAATTAATGTCCTTTTAGAAATTTTTCCATTAGCTATGATTTTTCACCAGAAGTGATGATTTTGTTTCCCTAAACACTAATTGTTTTTATATATTTTTTTGTTTTCATTTGTATTCAATAAATATAAATATATATTTTTTTATTTAGTAGGCCAATTTCATATACAAGAAATATAATATTTTCCAATGGACAGTGCAATCACAAAACAACAAAAAGCAAAGTAAAATGATTTAAAAAAAAGTAACTTTAAATGAATAAATAAAATCCAGTTAATCACAGCATTAGATGCAGGGCAGATGATTATAAATTTGTGTTTAAAATGACATAATGATATTCCAATTTTGCCCCTTAATTAAATCCGCAATTTGTATGTAAGCATACTTAGTGATTCCAATCTTACAAAGCACTGCTATAAAACAAAAACTTAAGAGCCATAGCTATGTAAACACCGCGATTCAAATCCAACAAGCCGCCTGGCAATCCTTGCATCATGACTGGTTAGGAACTGAAGACCGATATCTCTCTGCTACTTTCATTTCTGGCTCTGTTTCTCAGTAAAATACAGAGATATGAAATGTGTACCCATGCGTTTCATAAGCAGAACAAATCTCCAGGAAGAAGCTAATGAGTCTGACATATAAAGGCAGTGATCACAGAAACATCTTTCCAGCTAATTAAGAGAGCCAGTGTGTAGTGAACGCCTCACAGAGAGAAAAGCATGCTTATGAGAGACAGCTATGAGAGATCAGAACAGCCTTAGCTTTTTGAAAAAGCTTCCAGAGAATGTCTGATGTTCTGTTGGTGCTGCATGAAGCTTTTCCCTCAATATCCTTTTAACCTCTCACACCTCGTTTAAACTGAAATGCAAGCTGAAATTTCTTGCAACCAATGCAAGAAAACTAGAAAGCTCCTATAACAATCAAGGTGCCTTTTGATGCACAGCTGCGTGCGTTGATGGCTGCATTCTAGTTGTTAGCTTGCACCTTAGACGTGGTGTTGGTTGAGAAAAGCACTATAGTGTATCTTTGGAGATACTGAAGCACAGCCCTGACATGGCACAGGTCATGGGAGCTCTATTTTTGTCTTCTTTCAGAGCAGATGAAGCCTGTAATCTTGCTGTGATCACAGTCGGACCGCTGTGTTGCAAGCAGACAGGAGCGCATCATTTTTGATCAGCTCAGATGAGTGAGGATCAGGATGTGGACATCAGTTAAAGGCTTAGTTTATGTAACCAGACCTGTTCGTATGGGATGGCTGTCTGAATGCTGCACAGAAACATAGGTTGTTATGGATAACTAAAACTATTTAAAGAAGTGGTAACACTTTACAATAAAGTTAAATTATAGTTAACATGAACTAACAATGAAAAGTACTTCAAAAGCATTTATGTTTATCGCACATTTACTAATAAATTTTTAATATAAAAAGTTGTTTTTGTAAACATTAGTTAATGCACTGTGGGCTAACATGAACATTTTTATTGGCTAATTAGGTTTTTTAATAACTGCTGCAGAAATATATTACGCTACTCATTATGGTTTAATTTGAGTCAATGCATTAACTAATGTCAACAAATGAGACTTTATTAAAGTTTTACCGAACAGATTAAAAAGTAAATAAAATATATATAAAGCTCATTTTTATTTATATTATTTACTAATAATGTATGTATTATTAATTTTCATTTTCGTTTGTATTAATTATTAAAAAATTAATTAACAGGACTGGACAACAACAACAACAACAACAACAAAAAAAAGACTATATTCTGAACTAAAATTAAAACAGAAAATACATGAAAATAATTCAAAGTATTAAAAAAATATTATCTCGAAAACCTTATTGAAAAGTTTTACCAAAAAGTTTAAAAAGTAAATAAAATAAATGTTATCTAAAATAAAGTAAAATATATATTTTTTATATATTTATTTTCTTTATTAATAATTTATTTATGATTAATTCTTTTTTATTTAGATAAGCTTAAAATAACCTAATGTAAAAAAACAAAAAGAAAACATAATAATAAAAGTGACAGAAAACAAATCTGAACTAATATTAGAACAGACATGAAAATTACTTAAAGTATTAAAAAATATGATATTATCTCAATGATACTGAAATAACAAAATTAAAAAAAATATAAATAAATAACAATAAAAAATGTGGCTTTTCAAGGTTCTAAACATCATGATTTCAGATGCTTTTTCAGAAACAAGACACTGCATTAAAATGTGTTTCTTCTGTACAATTTTGGAAATTATTTCAGCTTGGACAAAGCATTTTATTTTTTTAATGTTTAGGAATGTTCAGCATTCAAAGTCTAATACTGATTTGCAAAACTTAATTTGCATCTGTTCATCTATCATGCTTTCTTTCAACTATTAGCTGTCTATATCTGTCTTTTTCTGGAAAATATCCTAGTGTTGCATTCTGAATTGCATGGATGCACGTTGTTCCATAACAACAGCAAACTAGGTTGGATACAGCGTTTCATTTACACAGAAGCTTAATATCTAAAACTTGCCCGAATCTATTGTTTTGAATGAATCATTCGATTGAAGACTACAGCGCATACAGCTGTTTACATATGAAAATCCAAATGCAGCTTTTCTATATTGCTTATGTGGTCAACCGATCAGTTGTCCTCTTTTGTTCTACAAATGCCCTTCATTGGCATCAGACCCATCTATTTTCTTCATATACCTTCTGTGTACACTCATCAGGACCAGAGCCCTCCCAGTGGGGCAGCGGACCAAACAACCTCGGTCAGTGAGCAAACTGGTGTTCACAGCCAGAATGTCACCTTGAGAGCTGCGAGCATGAGTTCTGCTTTCATACTGTACTGGTATCCCTGCCTAAACGGAAATATCAGATATCTGAGCTCTATTTATCTTGTTGGCCTCATTTGAAAAGCTAATTCATGTGTTCACTGTGAAAAAAAGAAGAAAAACTAATTCTTTAAAAATAGAAGTATGGAAGTATATCTGGAATTTTGTGATAAGTAATGTGTACATTTTTGTTCAACATACAGCAAAAAAAACAACAAAAAAAAACAATGCAAAAGATATGCTAGCTCTAGTATGTCTGTAGCCCATCACAATTATTTTGTTTAAAAAAAAATTGCATCTGGGACTCTATTGTAGGTTATTTTGGTCATAAAAAATAATAAACAATAATCTCAAAAATTAAAAAAAAAAAAAAAAAAAAAAATATATATATATGATAGTTGATAGTTGACAGTTTGCAGTTTTATACTCCATCTAAATCTACCCTAGACAACATTTTTTTGCATTTCAAAAATGTACTTTTATTATTAAGAGGGTGCATGGAATAATATTTGCTTCTACGAATTTACAAATGACCACTAAAATTATCTAAATGACCCTTTTTTAATAGGATGCCCTGTTTTTTTGGGGGGGTTTTTTATGCAAAACATTTTTGTAACCTAAAACATGCTACAAATAAATTTGCTAATACAGCAGGACTACTAACATCTCCTCTTTACTTTCTCAAATTTACCACAATGAGCTTGAAACTTGTCTCTGATATACTGTGAAGGTATATGGAAAACTAAAATTCCAATACATTGTTTTTTCATAGTCTATAGTATAATGCTTAACATTTTAACCTCAAACAATTGCCTCAAGAACCTCTGCGAGTTCAATAAACTTGGCTGGAGGAAGCGGCATAAATTGATCTCAAGGTCTTGACAGAGCTGTGATGAAATTCCAATGTATACGCAATCAAATAATAAATCCATACCACACAAATCCTTCTGGAGATATATTTTTTTAATTCACTCCCGTTATCAATGCCACCTATCTACGCTACACAGCCATTATGAAATAATGCAATTACAGAAGTCACCTGACACAGAAGATTACTGAGCAGCGGCATCCTCAATTACCCAAAGGTAACCTTGAGCGGCGCGGGAAACCAATAAATCAAGAGCTTGTGTTTATCTGTGCTGAGGGGGCTAACGCTAATTCACTTTCTGCCAGCGGTTATATACACTGACACAAATTCTGGTGAGATGCTTGAGCACGCCGATAAATATTCATATTCTGAAGACAGGGCTGGACTGGGACCAGCCGGCCGACCACCACATATAGCTCTGCCATATACAGTACAGGCCAAAAGTTTGGACACATCTTCTCATTCAATGTGTTTTCTTTATTTTCATGACCATTTACAT
>JAUMHE010000077.1:3944568-3961858 GCA_032359235.1 Enteromius mattozi
ACCGCTGATTACAGAACCGAATTTACTGACAAGATGCGCAATACATATCGCGCGATGATTATCGTGCAGCCCTAACTACGAGTGTCACTTTAAAAATAATTTGTAAAATATTTAAAGCAAACAGTTTTTTTTAAATCAATTTAAATATATACATGAA
This sequence comes from Enteromius mattozi, assembly GCA_032359235.1. Lineage (NCBI taxonomy): Eukaryota > Metazoa > Chordata > Actinopteri > Cypriniformes > Cyprinidae > Enteromius > Enteromius mattozi. The sequence continues at coordinate 3,944,726 of JAUMHE010000077.1, forward strand.
ATATAATTCATAGTTTTTTTTATATTTTTCTACATTTTAAAAGTCAGTTAAAAAATCATTTTAAATATTTATTTTTCAGTTTGAAAAAGTTATTTACATTTTTATTTATATTTATTTATTTGTTGAACTGCTAGTCCTATAGTGTCTACATATAGGTTGAATCATTGATAAGTGCAGTTAACAGTCATCTATTTGTGGGTTACTGTGAAATAGATGCCAAAGATTGAACCAACAATAAGGAAAATGATTGATCACCTAATGTTTGTAAAAAAAAAATGCTCTAAGATTATTATCAAATATGAATCTAACTTTACTCCAGTGTGCCAAATGCACTTAAATCTGCCTCTTTCACTCAAGTCACAGTTTTGCTTCTATCATGAATGAGGGATGTATCGATTTTTCCATGAACCTCTACTATTACTAGCCTTTTGTATACAATAGCTTAGCATAGCTCTATTGTTATATAAGATGACTGAGTAAGGCTCTTATGAGCTGAAGGCATAAAGCAATAGGCTATCAATCTCTCAGCCGAAGCCGTAAGAATGAATCAGGCAGGAGATTTCACGATCCAGCTGCTGTGGGACATATAAACTTTTACAATCAAGCTGTCTGCAGTGTTGAGCGCAGAAATGTTATACATTTAATCATTAAGGAAAGACTATTACACAATTTTCTGATAATAGAAAGAATGCAATTTTAGTCAGGTTTTTCTATGTTTATGGAGAAAAATGCTAATTGTTTTTCAGTGCATCATGTCAGGCAGTCATTGAATCATTGTTGCATCATAAATAATATTATCATACTTTGCCATGGAGTTAATGTCACTAGAATTTGTTTTTTATTTTTGCTTAAAATGCTTAAAATGTCAAAATTACCTGTCAGCCATCACTGAAATAGTGATTAATTTCAGAAATCACTTGTCTTTGTGACAGCATGGGCATTTTATAAAGTTTTCAATACAGACTTACTAAATTTAAGTATTTATCTACAATATACTGTTTGTGTGTGTGTGTATATATATATATATATATATATATATATGCATTGGCAATAATGTTGGCAAATGTTGAATTATTCTTACTATTAAAGCAATATTATTTGCAGTGCTTTAGTCATGGGATTGTGTTTATTAACTGTTAACATTTATATTTGATATGAATTCTCATTTTAATTGGTGTTTGTTTTTTTTTTGTTTTTTTTACATTATTATAATTTTTTTACATTATTATTATTAATTATTCATTTTTTTCCTTTTTTGAGAGCAACTGCAATATGGCAAGAAATTTCCCTCAGGGATTAAATTTTTTTGAATCTTAAATCTTTAATCTTATTTTTTATATAGTTTTTTTTAATCCTTATATAAAAATAAATGGGAAAGACTTTACAAACCAAGCAAGACGGCTTAAAAGTGGACAGGCACAGAAGATTTAATGTGATATGAAAATAATGCTTTTCTTGTCTAAACATATACTACATAGCCAAAAGTATGTGGACATTAGCCATCAGCACCAGATGGATGGTTTAAATAAAAATAAGTACAATATGATCTGCTATTAAAAGTGCAGGACAGTAACTGTCAAGATGAAGAAATTTAAACACTGTCTCCTAATAACTTCCTGTAATATGTGTATTTTATTTAAGACCCTTCCTATGGGGGAAAAGCGATCAATAACCAATAAAGCAGTGTTTCAATACTATATCATTTGTTATTATCTGAGGGAGAAAATTATATATCATTGAAGAAAGAAAGGGGCTCTTGAGGATGAACAAGTCTGGTCTCGACAGGAATGGTTATTCAGGGGGACAGGAACAACGTGTACATAACTGCAGTAAGGGCAAAGACCTCCCTGGAGACGTCTCTGAGGTTTTATAGGCCTGCCGTGTCTTTGCATATCCAAATATACACAATTTCCTTGTTCGTGGTGCATATCGACTAGTCTGGTAGCGGTAAACATGGCTGGGTGAGTTTTGTAGAGAGGCAGTCAGACCTGAGATGCATTTTGTTGTCTGAAAAAATAGCGACAGATTGCCCCTGATGTTTGCAACCCACACTGAGATAAATGGCCTTTGTGTATTCGCTCTCAGAAGGCAAAGGCCACGCTGTGTAATCTACTGGCAGCCACAGTGAAATAAATCCAGATGAACACTGAAAAGACTACGGTCTACTTCTAAATGAACATGCCTTGTATGTCTATAGACTTACGTGAGGTCTAAAAAGAGGTCTGGAGGTATTGTGAATTCTGTAAATGAGGAGTTGATCAAAAACATGTTAATCACAGGACTCTAAAGGGTCTGTGGAGAAGGGGATCTACAAAAGCTCCTTCCAGATCAATCAAGACCTCTAAGAGGTTTAACGTTCTGTTGGATATGTTTAAGGTGTAGATGTTCTCTGACACACTTGCAGGAACTTTGAGTTCATGTTTTATTAACCAAGTCAAACAAATCTACAGGGATTTTTTCAGGAAATTACATAATTTTAGGTTGTACTAAACAGAGAATTTGGCTTGCAGTAACCCAAAAATATTTAGACACTTCAGTCACATTTAAAAAATGCATGAATGTCATTGCATTACATAACAAAATATGAAAACCAAGTAGCATTAAATGGGAAGAATGGCATCTCAAACTAAAGTGATTTAATTAGTAATCTAATCAGCTTCTAAAACATAAACATTTGTAGGTCTCTGATGATGTTTATACATAAAATGCTTATGTACTATTTTAGGCTTAGAGAATATGGAATTAATATGTTGATTTTATTGTAGTTAATTAATTAATTATAAATGTTCAGTACAATTATATTTTATGCATTATAAATAAATATATACAAAAGTGTGCAAAACATTATATTTTATGTCAATTAAAAATTAAATCAACATAATATTCTCTATATATAACATGATAAAGAAACGTATTTAATTACATTTTTATAATTTAATTTTAATAAACTGTCAAATTAGGTGAATACATTTGATATAATCATAAAATTTCTATAAAACTGCTATTATATTTCTAAATGTGCAAGTTTTAAATGTGTTAGATGCTGCAAGTAACCAAATCGTATGTCTCAATGTTGTATTGTTCATTAAGTTCATCTTACTGAATAAAAATGTAAACAATATGCACAAATAATACACATGAAAATAAAAATTTTAATTGCACTTTTGCACTTACATGTATTTACAATGTACTTACAGTGTACTTACCCAAGAATAAGGTAAGGAAAGTGCATGGGGTAGGGTTAGGTTTAGGTTCAAGGTTAGCATCTAGTTATTACTTACTTATTGTAATTACTACAATAAGGACATAGTATGTACATCAGTAAGATGACTGTAAAATAAAGAGCTACATTTTTAAGCATATGTCTCAGATGTTTCACTTAAAATTCCTTACAAGTAAAAAAGACAATCGCTGGGGGTACTAATCAAAATTATTGGAAGAATTTAATGAGAAATTTTACTTTATATTATATTAACCTAATGGCAGACTTGGGTATTTTGGCTAATCTAATCAAAGTTTGAGACACCGTTGGGACCAGTGCTCAGTTTTAAATAAAACTCTCAATTTTCTCTCAGTTTTATTGTTTTCGAAGAAATAATTGAGTAGTTTTTCTTTCCTGTGGGAAGTTTTAGCAAAAATATAATTTGAGACTGCCACAACATTTGATTGTGAGCAAGAAGACTTATAAAAAGACATTCTGAACATTGCTTTAGCATTGATTTCACAGTAACCCACAGTCTCTTGCAGAACAAAATCTATTACAGGGGGCTTGTATGGAGAAACACACATCTCCACCGAATGTTCTTAGACATTCAGCAGAACGGAACATTCTATTTCACCTCTAAGCTTGACGGCCTCCGCTGAGACACATTAGCCCTCTGCTGCATTCTTCTGGGGCTGAATGGGGATACTGGGCTTCATTTCTTTGTATCTGTGTCACTAAAGATGCCTAATAACCTGGAGTCTGCCTCCCATTCTCTAATTAATGAGTGGAACACAGTGAGCCGTGAATGCGGCACACCATTGAGCTCAAACACCTTGCCAGGTGGCCGCCATGACGTTTGGACCACGGCTATAAATAGGCAGAGAGAAAGCTGCCTACTGTATATTCTAGCTTCTGTTGCTAGTATGTAAAACTGCGTAAACTAGTTTGAGTTTCTGAGAATCTGTAAACTAGTCTGTCTGGTTAGTTTGAGAGGTAGAGATACACAGTCAGCCTGGAAATATCGGAGAATTTTAAAACTGTAATTTCCAAGTCAGCGTGAAAATGTTTAAATTGCTTTATGAAAGTGCAAAAGAGTAATATAAATACCTTATCTTCATCACAAATGACAGAAAGTAATAGAAATCCATTGTCTAAAGGTGTGGGAAATCTATGTTTGAAGGCTAAGTAGCTAAAACTACAAATTACATTTGTTGTTCTTATCTGTTTTGTGAGTTTAAAACTCACTTCTTTTCTTTTTTTATACCGTAAGAACACAATCTCACGACCAATTCGTACATATTTGTATGCCATAGAAGAACCCTTTTGTATAAAGGGTGCTATACAGAACCTTTAACATCTGAAGAAGTTTCTTTGTGGTGAAAGAAGGTTCTTCAGATTATAAAAAGGTAAGAAAGAGATAGTTCTTTCAAGAACCTTTGACTGAATGGTTCTTCTATGGCATCTTTTGAAGAACTATTTATTTTTAAGAGTGTAGAGTCTCTGAAATTGCTAATAAAATCTCATATACAGTATATTTAATAATGTATTAATATATTACCCCTCTAAGTATCTTATCTTTATGTATAGCTAACCATTTAAAGTAGCTTGACTGTACAGTAGTCAACATTTAAAGTGGAAAAAGTTGAACACATTTTGATTAAAGGTTTTGATCCACTTTAAATATTGACTACCGTACTATACATAGGCTCACCGAGCTCATATTAAAGTATCTTACCCAGCACCATTAAAGATAGAGACAAATAAGAATAAAAACAGAATGAAGCATTTTGTGTGTGTTTAGCAACATCATTACAACAAGCAGCAGCGTTGTTATCATTCTGATTATTTTCTTGCAGTAAAAACCTTAAGTGAAGCACATATTTTGGGTTTTTCAAGAACCGATCAAATAGCATGCATGCACTGATTATTATAAAGACAGTTACATAGGAGAAATGCCCCAAACATGACATCAAAATTACTTGCCTTGACTTTAACAATAGCATGCAACCTTGTTTTTACTTACAATGGCGTTTTATTAGTTTGATTTAACCTTGGTTTTGAGGTCCACTGGGTGCACTGAACGCATGCTGGCTGCCTTAAGCCTGTGGATTGTTTCAGATGTGAGGGGGGGAAAATCTGGATCGTCATGAGGAATTTACCTGCTGCCTACTGGTCGGCCAGGACACTCTTGAAAACGAGATGAGCTCATCTCAAGAGGGGCTCCTGGTCAAATAATTTTTAAATAAAGATAGATACATCAATTGTACAGCATGTCATTCTGGTTAATGCATGGTAACTTTAGTTTGCTTTTTTTGTCAAATTCTTTCGCTTAGGACGAGACAAGCATTTGCAGTCCAAAAAACAGTACATGGAGCACCAATCATGTCACGGTCCGTATTTTTCCCTTGTATGAGACAAGACCCCTTGTTTTAGTTGGCCTAATGTCAAATCAACAGAGTTTTGTAAGTGCTGGCAACTTGCAGTGGCAATCTGGTACAAGCCCGTTCTCCACATGAAAGGACAAATGCACGTCTTGGCTTTGTTTACACCGGTCGTCTCACATTGTGACTGGCGTTTAAAGGGTGTTAACGTCAAAGCCACAGAGATGGGTGTAGATGCAATCCTAGATTTGAATTCAGACAGCGTAATGCATGCTGTCGTCTTAGGGTTCCATTTAATCAAATTGAATTTGATTTGATTGGCCTGATTGCATCAATTCTTATCTGCTATTGATTAGTTGTGACGTGCATGTCACAATAGTGTGGGCATATTGATCCAAACCAATCCAATCCAACTTTTAGTGCACGGCAAGTCAATAGCAACATGCCAGAATTTAGCAAATAAACACAAAACTAAAAAGAACCAAGGAAAAAGGTTAAAAAAATAACATTAGAACCTATATCTAATTTTTTTTGTTTGTTTGTTTGTTTTTTTTGGATGCAGGCAAGCAGGTGCTATTTTTTTTAATTCGGTCCCAATGACTGTATAATGGAACTTAAAAAGGGATATTGTTTTATATTTCTTGCATGTTTCATGCACTCAAGTTGTGAAATTATGCAGGGCTTCATGCTATATTAGTATACGATTCATAACAGATTCATATGCTTAAAGGAGAAACATTTACTTTGCGTTTTCAGGTCACATCTTAAATTATCTTCCGGTTTTATCTTATGAACTGTGAAATCAAAAGGTGCACAAAAAACAAGACACAGTTTATACTTTGTGTAATCATATCAACCCTTTTTTGAAAAAATACATATTTTGGAGTTATGCTTGGATGTGACAACTGAATTTAAGATGCATTTGTGCTTCACTTCAAATCTGGTCTGTCACAAACTAGCTAAATATTCCTACTGAATAAAAGATTTGTGGAAATGTTGGGTGAAGAGTAACAAGGCTCATGCTTTAGACTCTACTGTAAACCATGGTGACAGAGAATTCAATTAAATAGCACAAAAAAAGTGGTGACAAGGTCATAGACCGAACCCATTGAATGGTGCAGAACATCAAACCGATGCTCTACGAATGTTCAGAATGCATTAGCTCACATTTGAATTCCACACAATTCAAATTCATGATGGACGGTGGCCTGTATCTCAACAGTGAGACAAAGACTAAAATATGCAGCGTTACAGAACCTGATTTGTCTTAAGACAGCTCCAATAAAAATCCCTTTTTTATTTTCCATTGTTCCTTTGAAACTGGTTGAAAGAGAAGTCCTTCTTTTCAGTATTTCTATGAAGAGTGGTGTGAGTGATAATGGATTTGTGTTTAGTGGGGAAATGTTAAAAAGTACACTTTTTAAAAAAGAAAAGCATAGTAATGCTAATTTTAGGACATGTTTTTATGGAAAAGAACATTCAGGAGTAAATGTGTTGTAGTGAAAAATGAGGAGTTTCTTAAATTTAAATGTGATATTTCAGATGTTAATGCTGTCATTTAATGAATGTTGAGGCAACTCATGCAGATTTTGCACAAATAAACTACAAAAAAAATAACACATTTGGAAAATAAACTTTAAACGCTGCTTTGGAACAATATGTTTTGTGCACTTTACAATAAGGCTCAATTTGTTAACATTAGTTAATACATTGGGTATCATTAACTTTTTTTCAAGCATTTATCAATTAATTAATGTTAATTAATAAACATACCATGGCTAACATGTTCAAATTACATTTATATCAATTCATACACTGTAAAAAAAAATTATTCAAGTAAAATAAACGAAATATTGGATATTGGAGCATTAGTATGTTTTAAAAACGATTAATCGCATCCAAAATAAAAATTTTTGCCTGCCTAATATATGTGAGTATTCTGTGTATATTTATTATGTGTATATAAATACAAACACATACAGTATATATTTCGAAAATATTTACATGTATTTATATTATGAATAAATATATTTAACATAAACATATTTTTCCTGAAATATATACATGCATGTGTATGTATTTATATATACATAATAAATAAACACAACACACATACATATATTATAACTTTTATTTTGAATACGATTAATCGCAATTAATCGTTTGACAGCACTCTTTAAAATACCTTTTCAATCTTGTCCAATTGTTTCTAAATAAACATCTAACAAAGATTAATAAATGCTGTACTGTTTAATGTTAGATCATAGTTCCCAATCTAATAACTAATGTTAAAAATTGCCCCTTATTATAAAATTCTACACAAGTGTTAGTATTGAATTAAATGGAATTGAAAAGCCTGTTACTTTGTTTTAAAAATAATTTCTTTGTTTTCAGAAAAAACAAGTAAACAAATATAATAAAGTAAGCACTTTAAACGAGCAGGGACTATACTAACATGTGAAGAACTGGTTCTAATTGATAGGTAATTATTTCAGCCCTTGCCCTTTAGTGCACCAGCTCAAACCCCCTCTAGGGGGCGCACTGCTGCGGCTAGGGGTCAAGGGGACGGGGTGGTGCTCATACCCAGGTGTGCGAGGTGGGGGAGTGGAACGGAGGCTCATGCTGGTGAGGGTTTGCCTCCGTCCACCCTCCATGCGTCCATTTGGGGATGACATTGAACCAAAACCAGTCGGTCCCGGGCAGAACGGCTACATGCACTGTCGCTTACCGACAGACCACTTACTTAACGCTAGCATTTACAGTTATTTCTAACGATTTACAATGGCTATAATCCATACGAAACATTTGGAGGAAGAAAAAAAGAGAAAATAAGGTAGCATATATAGACACGTCATGCAACACAATGGAAGATGATTGAGGTGCGATGAAGGACAGGACAAACGCGCAACAAACACACACGAGGTTCAGGCATTAGACTAGAAGAGAAGGTGACGGTTGGCTTTCTGGTCTTACCGATGCGGTCCAAGCGGTCGATGGCCACGGTTTCGAAAGCACGGCGCATCATGGGATATTCCTCCAAGACTTCGTTGAAATGGTCCACGGACAGTGAGAACAGTCGGCAGTAGGTGTCAGCGCGAACGCTAGCTGTACGACGACCTTTCGTCAACAGGCAGATCTCTGTGGGAAACAGATGAATTGAAGATATCACATGTTTGACATAATAGAGGTTAGTCGTTAAAGAAGGACGCTGGTTGAGCATCTCCATGGCTAGCTGGAAATGATTAGCACATAAACGTAGCATGAGGGTTTACATTCACGTGACGTGTCTGGTGAAAAAATGAATAATAATTTGAATAATTTACTCTTCTGGAACACACTTGATTTGCAGGCCATGTGGTAATTAATGTGTTGAAGCTCTGACGCAAGTCATGTGATAAGGAATTAAAGCGGTTTCTTTTGGATTGTGAGGCTATTGTTGACAATTTAATAACGTACAGGCTTTCCAAAAATGTATTTTCCAGCAACTTCGTGTTGTAGGAATAGACCGTATGCCACTAATTTATGAAGAGCTGCTTCTAGAAGAGCTGCTGTAGCTTGGTTGGTGAGCTTTTCAAGAACAAACATTTCTATTAAATTTTATATATATATATATTGTATAAAAAAAGTTTGGACTGACTATGCATACTTCAGTACTAAATAGTGGATTATGAAGTATTTGTTTGTACTATCTATTTGAAATAATAATAATAATTATTATTATTATAGTTTATTTCTTTGTATTATAAATAAAAATATTTTATTTGTTTATTATTGATGTTGTTATTATTACTTCTACTACTACTAATAATAATAAATATATATTTATATTTTGTTGAAAACAAAATGTTCTTTATATTATTATACAAAGAAACAACAACAATTATTGCTATTAATACTACTACTACTAATAATAATTGATTTGCTTATTGAAACAATTGATTGTTTCTTTTTTGCCTGTATTTTTATAATTTAAATATAATTAACTGTATAATATTTGTATTATTTATAATAATAATAATAATAATAAAAAACATTTTATTTGTGTTGATTTTTTGGTTTGTATTTTAGTAATATACTTTATTTGTATGTAGCAATACCAATTTATTTATAACTCTATGAATTATTTACAAACACGACAACAATGTTTTATGTAGTAGTGTAAAATACAATATTATTTATATTATTAAATTAATAACAATAATAATATTATAATATAATTATTGTTGTTGTTGTTAATGTAAATACAGTATTTCCAAAATAAGTATTTTATTTTTTACCTAAATACCTGAAACTGCGCCCCATCAATGGTTGAGAAGTGTTTGATTGAACAAAGTATATACTCAAAGCGTCTCACAGAGAGATTTGTAATGAACCTGAGTTGTCAGTGACAGTTTAATCTTGTCCACACTTTGGTTTAATCTGTATGCGGCAAGAAAAGTCCTTAGTGCTTATAGAAGTGCAAATGGTCCTGTCTTTCACCCTGAGATGTGTATGGGTACATCCTCTAATATGTAATGTCTGTAAGCTGGAGTAAATAACATATGACTACTGATTTTGTGAATATATTTGCTGTAAATGTAAGACTGTACATCCTGTGCAGATCCTCAAAATGACAGATTTGAAGAATTATTTACAGAGTCTAGAGATGATACCCTTGACATTTTGTCCTGGACGGGAAAAATGCTGTGGAAAAAGTCTGTGTAGCCCGCGGGACATGCTAACAACACTCTCCAGCTGGGAGCGGGAACAAGGTGTTGGAGTTTTTTAATGGAAAAGTGCCATCTCTCTTGCGTCATGCGGTGCAATATAAAGGTGAGGACGGCAAAAGTACTTTGCACTTGCTGTTCTATTTCTAATTGGTTCATTAGGCTCAAATGTCACAGTAATGTACATTTTTCTCAGCGCAATAACAGCGACAGAAAAGTCAAGAGAGATGGAGAGAGTCTGAAAGCAACAACATGATGAAACGTCATGAAATTTCAGATTCTGGTAGTAATTGTCTTACTTTGCACGTCTGTGGCCGGCTGCCAGTGGTGGATGAGTGCCTGAACGAGTTAGCGCCTGAGCTAGCAAATGTGTGAAGGTGTCTCTCTCACCCTGACAAAAGAGCGTCCAATCAACCAGCCCTCCTCTCGGGCCTCTGCAAATGGAAATGACACTTGACCTCATAGCCTTAGATCCGGTCCGTCGGATTGGCACGTATCCCAGCTGTGAGCTAACGCACGGGGTTTGCCTGATTTATCGTCATCAGCGCTTCACCTTAACTGGCCCTCACCTCACGGCACACTGCCAGAACTTTACAGTACTTACATGGATGCTTTGAATCACTGCATGTTAAATAAATAAATAGAATAAATCAATCAATAAAAGTGAATAATATTTTGTATTGTTATATAATAATAACTATTGTATAATAATAAAAAATTGTATTATTACTGTTATTATTTTTATTATTGTTGTTGTAAAACCACTGCATGTGTTTTAAGATTAAAAAATAATATTAATTGTAATAATAATCATAATAGCATCATAATAATAGTCATCATTGCAATAATTTTCTTAATTTATATTTATATTAAATTTATGACCAAGGTCAATGTGCGTTGAGCTTCTATCAAAAGGCAGTGAGGAGGACGAGATTTCCTGACACTGCCAGCAGCTTCGACACACGTTCGCCCCTGTGTACAAACGCACACATGCCAGCAGCATTCCCGCTACGGGCTAAAATACCAATAGCAGATGGTTTTCCACTGGAGCAGGTGGCTGGCATCACAGTGCACCCATGCTAGAGCAGGCACAACCTTCATGAATCGTGAGAAAAAATTATTTAATTTCAATTTTTGTTCCCACACTCATGCAGCTTAGGTAACACTGAAGAACATGTGACATCAAGGTCATTCGTGACATAAAACACTGTGTGGCTGTTCTCCGAGTTAAAAGCTTGTGGTTTGTACTGTACATGTCAGATTGATTTGAAAAAAGTGAAGTGACTTGTGGCCAGGTATGGTGACCCATACTTGGAATTTGTGCTCTGCATTTAACCCATCCAACGTGCACACACACAGTGAGAAGTGATCAACCACACACACACCGTGAACACACACCCGGAGCATTTGAAATGATGTACTTACAGAAATTGTTTGCATTTTTATTCGGTTGTGCTGTAATTGTGCTTTAAGCCATTAATGATTCTGACAGAAACAGAGCAAGTAATCTGAGTTCTGACCTCCGAAGTAGGATCCGTCGGTGAGTTTCAGCTCTTTGCTGAATTTGGTGATGACGCTGGCCACTCCATGCTGAATGAAGTACATCTTTTTACCCACTGTCCCCTCGCGAATGATGTAGTCGTTAGGCTGGAAGACCTCGAACTTTAGCTTGCTTAGCATTCCTGTCACAAAGTTAGGGTCTGCGTTTGCGAACAGCGGCATGGTGGCCACCAGCTTACGACAGTTAAAGTTCACAATTTCCTGTGGAACGAAACAAAAAAAACACGATCAACAGACATCAACAGTAAAGAAAGAAAAATGCATTTAAAAATGTAACACAGTATTACAGCATTTGTAATGTTTTGTGTTTTAGAACAACAATCTAAAATGTGTAATATAAACATTTATTTATTTAATTAATTAATTAATTATTTATATTTATGTTTTAATATATTTATGTATTTATTATGTATAACTGAAATAGTGTAAAATATATTATTATTATTATTATTAATATTATTATTATTATTTTAAGGTTTGTATCACAAATAATTTGTTTAATTTTGCATTCATCATTTCTTGTGGGACAAAATGGAAAGAAAACATACTCATACACATACTTATAGGAAATAAATAAATAAAGTAAATTAATTAATTAATTAATTAATTAATTAAGACATTTAAGACAGCATTTTTGATGTTTTATGTAATATAAAGATGTAATATACACAAAAATGTCTAAAAATTGTATGTAATATAAACAAAAACAAAACATTTATTTATTTATTTTGGTTGGTTGGTTGGTTATTTATTTATTTGTTTGAATGTTTTTCAATATTCAGTCAACAGTAAAATATTTAATATTTATTTATATTTTATGTTTTTAGTAAAACAAACAAAAAAGAACATGTATTCTTTTATTAATTAATTAAATTATTATTATTTTTTTTTTTTAAATCACACTGTTTAATATTTTGTATTTCATATTTACAGCTTCCTTTGGAACAAAACAGAAAAACAAAATGCTTATTATTCCTTTATTTGTAAAACAGCCCAGAAAGGTGTCATATAAACAAAAAATATAAAAAGTTTCTTAATGTTTTTGCCTTCTGACAACATTCGATATGCATCTCAGTATTTATTTCTTTAATTATATATAATCACAGTCTTGCATACTTTTTAACTATCAGCAAAAACACATATTATAAATACTTAATATATTATTTATAGGGCTGGGCAATGTCTTTAGAAATGTCAAAATGTCTTTTCTTTTAACCTTTTGTTTAGCACTCCTCTGCGGCCTCTATAGACTCTCTTCCACTGCATTGCAGTGAGCTTGTTTTATGGTTCCCATACAGTCGGTACCAAGCTCACTTCAGCCATTAGCTGAAAGCCTGATGCACATAATCTTCAGTCTTTCTTGTCTCCACGCTTCCGTGGTGAAGGATGTGTTTGTTTGGTGTGGCTCGGGTGTGAAGAATAAATTTGCACTGTGTTTTAAATTGTGGCGTAGTCAGAAAAGCGTCAGGAAGGTTCTGACCGCAATCACACAGGAGGAATAATGAGTTTGATAGCCACGTCCAACCCTTTACCTCCACTAGGGAGACAAGCTGGAGACTTTATCTATTTAAAGCTGGTTTGTCACAAGGCGGTGCATGTAAAAATAGCAGCCCTGACCAACTGAGGGAAAGAGAGAGATGGAGGAGCGAGGGAGGGAGGGAGGGAGAGAGGTGCTGCCGGGAGTTAAAGGTGTTTTGGGGATGAAGGCGTCAGTGTTATCTCTCATTTTGCTGTGTCATAATACACACTCCATGATCATGATCATGCACAACATGAGTGCTGCATTCTTAGTAATCTTGAGACATTTCCAATGCATTTATGTCTACTGTGTGCTAATACTGTATTCTGTACTTGTAGAATATCTATATGACCTTTAATATTTAGCAAAATGTACAGTATACTGTACAATAGAGCACATTGTGTTGGGTACTGTATTCCATAATGCAAAGTGCTTGACCTTTCCATTTTTATTGTATACCGGACTTCAACTATGCAGGATTTTTTCAACCTTTTTTTTATTTAGAAAATATTTGAAGAATATTTGAAGAAAATATTTATTTATTAACTTATATTTGCAATGGTTAAGATAATAATTTTATTAATGTGCAATCAACCTAGCAAAGTATAATTTTTTTTAAATATTATTAATATTATCCAAAATATTATGCAAACACATTTTGAATATTATGCAAAACAACCAAGAAAGTATTTATTTATTTTAGTTTTTGCCTATCTGACAATACTGAATATGTATCTCACTTTTTTTTTCTTTTTTTTTAAATGGCCCTTTTAATCACAATGTTTAAGACAATTAAGTCATTTAAGATAATATTTTTCATTATTGTGCAAATTACTGTGTTTGAGCATATCTCAAGACATATTTATTAAAATGACTTTTTTTATCACAATATTACTTAATTTTATAGTGGGACAAAACAGAAAGAAAACACAATTGAACAGTAATGCAAAAAAGTAATATCTTCTATAAGTGAATCTTCTATAAGTGGTTACTAGGGCTTAAAGAACTGTACGTGGCATTGAAATAATGGCAAAGTAGTGAAGATCTAAGATAAGATGTTTCCTTTCATATCCAAATGAAAGTGATTATGTGTCCACTGTCCAGACAGGAAGATTATCCTAGATCAGCACTTATTTTCTGAGATGCTTAGGTTGAAATGTACCCGTGGCCGTATAAGCTCCGACCCTGGGTCAGCACTACTAGGTATTTGTGCCTCACCTCTTTGAGCGGGTCGTTGAGCTCGTTAAGGATGCTGTCCTCGTCGAAGATCTTTCCCTGGTAGCGATGTTCATAGTAATCGTGGATTTTCTGCCGCATGTCAGCCGGCAGCTTGTGGAAGGACATGTACTGCTCCACTTGCTTGTACTGTAAGACAGAAAGAGTTTAGAGTAAAAATAAATGAATAAAAGCTGGAACTGATGCAAGTAAGCAAGACTTGTAGGAAATACAGTAAGAAATCACTGTTGTTTCTCCTAGATTGCAATTTGATTAAATGGAGGGCAAATGGAGACTTTTGCTTAAGGCATGTCCTTTTCTGTCCTTTACTGTTGTTTCTTGTCAGATTGTACATTGTGATGAGTCTGGTGCGATTTGGAGCATATTATGCAACATCAGCTGTATTTCATTGATTACATTTGACAGGACTGGCTGTTTTGACTTCATGGACACACAACATTGCAACATCATTGGCGTTAATCTCAAACTAATCTTAAACAACAACAACAATCAGAAAAATAAAACGCAATTTTATCAGTAAATGCAAAAATACCTTCTTTGCCAGTTATTTACTGAAAATACAAAAAATACAAATGTTATTATTGTTTGTAATTTTTATTCGAACAATAATATAATAATGTATGATAATAATAATAATAATAATAATAATAATAATAAGCTATTATTATTATTCAACAAGGACATATTCAATTGATAAAAAGTACAGTTATAAGAATATTTTAAATAAATAAATGAAACTTTCTATTCCTCAAATAATCCTGAAAATATGTATCCCATTTTCCACAATAAATAAATAAATAGCACAACTGTTATTAACATTGATATAATAATAATAATAATAATAATAATAATAATAAATGTTTATTGAACAGCAACATACAGTATTAAAATAATGGAATAATTAGAAAACATAATTAATTACATAATTAGAATGAAAAAAATCAGCTTTGCATCAAAGGAATAAATACAATTTTTAAACATATTCCAATAGAAAACATTTATTTTAATTACTAATAAAATTTAATTACGTTTCAGTAGTTCGCGCTTCCTCATAATTAGCAGTAGTAATAATAATAGCATGTTTGGCGTGCTGTCCTGGGGGCGAGCTGGGCGCCCGGCGGACTCCGAGCCCTGGAAGTATGAACCCTAGCGAGGGTAGAGCTCGGCGTCCGGCTTGGACTCCACGTAGGTTGGTGCGAACGAGGCGGAGAAGGGGCGGAGGAGGGATGCTTGTAACGAGATACGGAAGGGAAGGAAACTGGCTTATTTATAGTGGATAGGTTGGAATCGGATTGGCTGCTGAGATGATAGGTAATGCGGCGCCGGCTGTGTCTGATTAATCGTTTGCGCTCCTCCCAAAATTAGTTTGGCAACATCACTTAATTAATTTAATATTACTATTTTCCTATTCGATCAAATAAACGCAGCCTTTATGATCAAAATACATTTTTATTTGATTTGTCTTTTTACTTTTGAAGTGTGCTGCAAGTGTGTTAAATGACTAAATGCAATTTAGAGTAGTTTGTGAACTAGAAATAGTTTAAATTTGTATTTTGTGTGTTCTTCAATTTTGCAATCAAAGCCTGCAATCAAAAGTCAGAGATTTTGATACCTACATTTCATCAAATTCATCCAAGACAGAATTATCTTTGCTATTATTGTCTCGGTTGTTTCTATTTTTATATCCCCAGAGGAATGGCTCCTTAAATGAACTCAGAACATTTACCTGAGCTGTGAAAGAGCAACCTTGAGCAATGAAATGCACCTCTGCGTGGGCGTTTGGTAAAATGATCTTTTTAATTTGTGCATGATTTAGTGATGAATCCTGTGTAAACACATGCAGACGCACAGGGAAATGTGCTGGGTCACTGTCTGTGGGCAGGTGGTGCGTGCGGACGAACACTTCCTGTCTGCCAACTCAGCTGATGACATCAGAGCAGGAATGTCTAATCCAGCACCTGCTCCCCGATACCTAGCTCAGGTTACACATAAATTCAATTACGTATGCTTTCTATAGCTACGCAGGCTGCCCACTCCATACCGTCACAGGAAATTATACCAACACAGTCTATATTTGTTCCAGAGCTATCTATTTTAAACTTTTACATTGATTGACTTACATATCTATATCAGCTCTTCTGTTCATGATTAATCAATAAATGCTGTTAGATGTAGATTTTCTGCTCAAGAAACATTTTCTATTAATGCTAAAAACAGTTGCTGTTTAACATTTTTGTGAAACATGAAAAAAATATAATAATAATTATAATATAAAATTATTAATATGTTATAATATTAAATTAAAATCAATATTAATATAATTATGTATTAATATTATGTAAAATAAAATAATTATTTTTAAGAAAATCTAAAATTTTCATTAATAAATGTTTAATAAAATATATAAATTTAATACATCCATGCTGAATAAAAATATTAAATTCTTTAAAATAAATAAATAAATAAATAGATAGATAGACAGACAGACAAATAAATAAACATACAAACAAATAAACAAATGAATAA
>JAUMHE010000077.1:3967418-3978755 GCA_032359235.1 Enteromius mattozi
TTCCCATAGCGTCTTATCAGACGCAGTACTCGTTCCATGTCTAAGGGAACCCGGGTTACGGAAGTAACCCATACGTTCTTTCCTATTCCTTTTCCTAAGGTTTTTCTCTCCTTTTCACTGCCTTTTATTTACTTTCCTCTTCTTTCCTTTCTTTTAATTACCTTTCGCTATCTTTTTGTTCCTTTTCTTAGTGTTAATACAAGGCTGGTTCAGATTTTTGTGCAAGAGCACAGAAAGCTAATCCATGTTCGGGTTTATTATCAGCGTGGGAACAGAAATGCTTTGGCAAGATTAGGTTTGTTTATCACCACTCTCTCTTTTTTCCATTTCTTCTTGCTGAAGCGGTCATCACATTAAACGTGTGCTGGGCTCTGGCAGGGTTATATTAGATGTCAGAAACAATCCGCCCAGGCTGTCTGCATCTTTCCTGCATCTCGGGTACTTGTGGCTGCCCCTCAAAGTGAAGAGACAACACAAAAATTGCAAAGTCACCTGGTTGGGGAGGATAATGGGGAGTTCATGCGAGGAGGATAATAATACAGAGCTCCTAATTTGCTACGAAGGAAGATGAGAATAGGCAAGATGATCTGAGGTCATCTGAGGTTGTTATTCTGTACTTTTGAAAATTAGTATCTATATTTTGGATCCTCTTAAAGTAAAAAAACACACAAAAGCATTTGCTGCATGTCTGTTGCTGCAATTTCAGACAAATAGGAGCACAGCAAATGTTTTCAGGGTTTATATGCTGTATAATTAGTTTCTTGTATCAACATTGAATACATATTTATTAGCAATAATAAAATATTTATGTTGCATATCATATATTGCATTAAAATGCATGTTAAGGGTAATTTCAATACAATCAAAACGACCTTTCCTTTTTTACCCAGCAACAGCAAAATTCAGACACTTTTTCAATTTGTTGAAAGAACAACTGACAACATCAATGCCGTGAATTATCACCTAGTCAACGCTGTCAGTCATGACCAAAGTCCCAAGATATGTATCACACAAACTGACATATAAAAGGCTGTTGATGTCGCAGCCTGCTTTGAATTTCAAGCTTCAGGGACACTGAAGAATCTGACAAGCAACAATCATAAGAAAGGACAGAAAAACAGATGTGCACCTGGCTTTAGATGTCTTGTAAAATCCAACAAACAATCCATCTGTTTAGCCTTTGCATTCAATCACACAACAACATGCATTTGTAAAGCATTACAAAACAGGGCTGCTGATCTGACCAAGGATTCTAGCTGTTTATTCCGTTTTGAAGAAGATCCTCGCCTCGCTCCCCTGCTGTGGAATACTCTGTAAATGCCAGGAACAATGGCTGTGTTTATTCCTAAACTGCTATCAGAAATGACATCAGGTGAATAAGGTGAACGTTGACCTCACATCAGAGAAGTTTCTCCTCGAAGCGCTCTCCTGCCGATCTTCTTTGATCTCGCACTTTGAAAGAACTCTCTGCTCAGCACACAACCACGTGCCATGCGCTCTCTGGGTCTGATCTCATCCATGTGCTGGTTTGATCTGCTGATCATAAGAGATCTGCTGCTGCAAAGCCACAGATGAGTGGACTGATGAGAGATAAGGCCACTGGAGTGTGGTTATCTTCCATTAGTTGGCTTTCTTATGCTTGTCTTTGCAAAGATAGAATCGGCAATGAGTCAGACAGCGCAAGAGCTGAGTAAGAAAAGAAATCTTTGAGATCTGTCAAAAAACTGATTACAGCAGTTAATTCTTACTATTATTATTACATTTATTATTACTATTATTATTAGTACTACTACTACTACCAGTAGTAATAATGTTAATAATATTGTCATTGTTGTTTTTCTCAGTTTCTTTAATATGGTATGGTAATTATTATTATAAAATGGAAATAAATACAACAACAACAACAGCAATAAAAATAAAAATAATAATAATGATAATAATAATTATTATTATTATATAAATGCGCTTATTATGATTTATATTAATGTATTTATTAATCAATTATTAATGATATATTTAATGAAAATAATAATAATAATAATAATAGATCTATCATAAAACTACAGATTGCAGCTTTTACTATTATTATTATTATTATTATTATTACTACCATTACTACTACTATTAATAATAATAATAATAATAATAATAATAATAATGTTTTCTCATTTTTATTATTATATGGTAATTATTGTTATAAAAATATGGCAGCAAATACATTAATAATATTCTTAATAAATAATAATTATTATTATTAAAATTATAATATTATTATTAAAAATTATTGCATTTTTATTTTTGTATACTACTACTACTACTACTACTACTACTACTAATAATAATAATAATCTATGATTGTAGACTGAATGAATATGCTTTATTTACAAAATTAATTTTGTATTTCAATAATAATATTATAACATTATTGTAAATAGTATTCATACAAATGCTCAATATAACTGAAATTTCACTATTTTCTCAGTTTTATCTTATAAGCAATACACAGCAAAGGAATTTCATTAGATTTACATTAGAGTTTAGCATCCCAATTAGCCAGGTTAGTGCTCAACTATTATCTAGATTTTGTTCATATATTTTTTGTTAGTTTTGATATTTTAGCTGTTGTGCTTTATTTACCATGCAGAACTTCATTTTTAGCTAGTTAAGCTAGTTAAACAGTCTGGTTGGGACATCAGAATGCCAGTATCCCAAATAAGAGTGCATGCTAGAGTTCAGCGATGCTGTTCTTCACGGCAGTATGGGCCAGTGACATTGGCTTTGTCATTTGACCTCGGTTGTTTATATATAGTGACCACTGAAAGGCCCGTTCAATATGAATGCCATTTGCAGATCTCTGGACAGGGGAGCCGTATCTAATATCCATTTGCAATAGAGCCAGATTTTAATTGGCATTATGGCGGGATGAAACCACAGCGGTGACATTGCGATCCTAAATGGTAGAGGAACGCTTGTCTCGTTTGTGTCGAATGCTACACGGCCTCCGCAAGGTCAAAAAATCATATTTAAATTGGAGATAAGAGTCCGTGCTGGGACAGGCGGAGAGATGTAAATTCACTGAAGCCCTTTGTCCGTTTCAGACCGCTGTGTCATTGTCACGGTGAAGGTGACACCGGCTACGTGTGCAGCTCAGATAAGCCTGTGCACGGCGGCCATGACAGGGAAATTGATGGTACGCATGAGCCATGGATGTGTGCAGAACCCTGTTTTCCAGAGTCAAGGAATCTCATTAGCTTGGAAATCCCACACTTTGTTCCGCTAAAGGGTTTCAGCTAAATGGCTTTGCCAATCAAGAAGATGTAAGGGCAGGCTGTAATGAGAAAATGCAACTTTATGAATGTGAGTAAACTCCTAGATGGTATTTTAAAACCCTGCAAGAGCATCACAAATGAGCTAGGCTGAAAATATCTCTGGATATTGATTGGATCGTATGTCGGAATGTGTATATACTACTACAATAAATTTAGAGGATGCTGACATTTAGTTGGTTGTTTAGCAGGGATTTTATTTCCGAAGGCAGCTTGAAGTTCACTTGATAAAGGAATGCAAACATTTTGCATGTACAGTTTAAGTTTCTGCATTAAATTGATTTTGTCGACAAAGAGAAATTGTATTTACATTTTACTGCACAGGGGTCACTCTTTCATAACTTTGAGCATCTCGTTTAAGTATCAACTTTGCATCCGGTGTTAATTTTCGTAGGAGAAATTGAAAGGGGGAAAAAAAGAAGCATTAAGCTTATATACACTAATGTTTGGGGTATTTTCTTTAATGATTTTTTTGTTTTGTTTTGTTTTTTTATTCTCTTACAAGGCTTCATTTATTTGATAAAAAATACAGTAAAAACATAAATATTGTGAAAAAGTATTGCAGTTTAAAATAATTGTTTTCTGTTTTGAAATATGTTAACAATTAATTCATTTCTGAGATGTCAAAGTAGAATTTCAGCATCATTACTGCAGTCTTCAGTGTCACATGACCCTTCAGAAATTATTCTAATATGCTGATTTGATTGATTTGATATTTATTATTATTAATGGTATGTTTATATTTTAGTATTTATTTGAAATGTTATTACAATGTAACAATGTAAAAATCTTACATTTATATTTAATAAACGCAATGCATCCTTGCTAAATAAAATAAAATAAAATAAAATAAAATAAAATAAAATAAAATTCAATTCAATTCAATTCAATTCAATTCAATTCAATTCAATTCAATTCAATTGTTACATTTTATTTTTACTAAATGTGTATTCAAATGTTTAACAGGTTAAAAAAAAGTACTATTAAAGGTACAACATCTTCTTACTGGATCAGTCCCAGCACAAATAGATATGGTGAAATTATGCACGTTTTGAGGACACTGTCCCGTGAAAAGCTTACTAAAAGGTACAGTCTTTCTCTGACAGTGTTGTGGATGTTTTCTTTTTGATTTTGTCTGTGCCAGCTCCCTGGAGCACAATCCTATTCTCTCTGTTTCAGTCTCGTCTTTCCACTCATCCACTTTAATGGCATTAAGCGGAGAACCTGATGGCTTGTGTTGGCATGATGTTGCATGTGTGTTGTGACGTTAACCTGGTTCACTGAGGTTGGGTTTGCCACCCAAACAAAGCCCAGATGAGATAAGGCCCCCTTCTCTCATGGGACAAAGCAGCTTTGGCTCCCCTCGTGCATGCTTTGGCCAGGAGAGAGTTTTTGTCGTTCACTTGGGATAAATCCTCTTTGAAGCACAGGGATATAGTGATCTACTAATGGTACAACAAGCCCTCAAAGACAAGATGCTAGAATGAGGGGTAATCTGCCAATCTGGCTTCTCATGGTTTCTCAGGGAGGAAATGGCCTGCTGTTTAGAGGAAGTGAAATCGATACACAGTGGCATCTCTGAGTTGATGACTTAAGTATCACAATCCTCGATTGAGCTCGGTAATGAACTACTGTATACAGCTGAGGTCAGAGAACTACAGGAATGTGTCAAACAGCAACAGCATTGTTGTTTACTGTTGAACTTTTGGTAGATTTTAAAAACTAGACTTTGTATAGCAATTTTACTTGATTGGAAGTGATTAAACGGTTGTTGTTGTTGTTGTTATATTAACAACAACAATAATAATTTTATAGTAACAATAATACAATATACAATAATACTTTTTATTTATTAAATAATTAAACACTACATAAATTAAATAATAATTAGTAATTCATATTCATGTTTATTATTGTTGTTACATTTTGTCCTTGTTATTAGTAGCAGTAGTAATAATAAAAAAAATCAACCAATAATATAAATGACTAAATATGAATATTTATTATTATTGTTATTCCTAGTTTTTAAACAATGATAGTTATAATAATAATAATAATAATAATAATAAAGCACATTTATTTTGGATTATAAAGAATATTAACCAATAAGAATACATTTTCTTTGATTATTTAATAATAATAATAACAGTAATAATTTATTATTATAATAATTATATTTAATAATAATATTGTATTTTTCTGATAACAACAAATTATATTATTATTATTATTATTATTGTTATTTTTATTTTAGCAAATATAAAGAATATTTATTACTAATTAATAAGAATCAATTTCCTTGATTTTTCAATAATAATAAAAATACAACATTTCATAATTATTTAAACAATCATATTGATTTTTTTTATAACTAAGACAATTTAATATTAATAGTAATTAATATTCTTGGTTACTAAATATATATATATTTAAATAATTATTCATTATAAATTTCAATTATTATATAAATATATATTTTAATAATATATACAGTTGCAATGACATTAACTGGCTCATTTTGGTCATACCGTTCACCCAAACATATCTAATAAGTGTAGCCCTGTAAAAGTAGATCAACCTGTACATGTTGTCTGAAGCGTGCAACCCATGTAGCTAGAATTTCTTTGACGTGAGATCAATATTGATGTCGTTCCTGAATGATTGATGAGCAATGAGCTCATAATGTGATACATGATGATGACACAGATTACTTCGCTGTCGAGATGTTGTATCATCACATGCACATCCAGCGAAGGCACGGTGGTGTAAATATCAAAATAACGTGTCAATACCTGCAAACAAAGCAGCCAGATGAATGAAACCAATGAGGCTGTGCTTACCTTCTCCTGGTACTGCCGTCGAGACGAGTCCAGAGACTGGATGAGGGCTGTAGCGTGACCCACGAACATGGCGTAACAGGTGGCGCCCACAATCATGCTTAGCATGGTGATCCAAAGGTCCGACATGCTGACTGGCGCTCTGGCTCCGTACCCGATACACAACATGTGACTCATGGCCTTAAATAGGGCGTAAGAGTACTGCTTTCCCCAGGAGTCGTTCTAAGAGAGCGATAGAGACAGAGATGAGAGGATGACACAAAAAGAAAGAGTCAGCAATAGAAAAGCAGGTGGAGTGAATTTAACACATGCACGCTTGCAGGCAAAATATTCAATGTATCAGTGAGCCTGCGTAGAGCATCCTGCCAACTTGACCTTCATGCTTGACAAACTATTTCTCTCCATGCTTCTTCCCTGTATTTCTGCTTCTCTATATTATCACCCATATTTCCTGTTCCATTTTTATTTGTTGTAATAATTTGATTTTATTTTATTGTTTTTATCTGTCCAATGTAATGTTCCATTTGATTTTATATGGTTAAACTTATTTGTAACACTATTTTGCCTTACAATAAGCAACAAACAGCCAATATTATGTAAAAGAATAAATACAAATACGTATACACACATCGTATTGTATTATGTAAACAATAGATTTATTGTTTGACTGACACTAATTTGACACTAATTTACACATGTTATAATGATTTTTAAATGGGTATGTTTTATCTGTGTGGCACAAAAAATATATTAGTAACAGTAAATAGTATATATGAATATTAAAATGGAAAATATACATTTTTAAAAAATAAAATAATTCGCTTTTTTACACACTGTCTGACAATTTTCTTTGTTATAAAAAAATATTTTTTTTCACCCATTTGTTTTTCTCCATCTCTACACCATCTTTTAGTCTCTGTGTCATTTGCAATGGGGTGTTAAAAGAAGTGATGGCTTTTGGTGTCTGCTAATCAACTTGGATTACTTCCATTAGCTGCTGTCAGTTGATGCACAGCTCTGTGGATCCCTCATGCCGGACGGGAGAAGAAGAGGAAGGACACTTTCAGTCCTCTCACAGGCTATTAGCGCAGCTGATTTTAATGGAGAACTGTGCGAATAGAAAGAGACAAACTGTACTGCAGATGTACTGCAGCGTGTGTGACCCTACTCACAATCAATACATCAGCTCATGAAAACAAGGCTGAAACTTTTCAAGCTTTTTGTGTTGTAGATACTGTTATTTGTAGGCTTTTTTTATTAATTTACATATTTTTTATATAGTGCTGTCAAATTAATAATTGCGATTAATCGCATCCAAAATAAACGTATGTGTATATACTGTGTATATTTCTTAAGTATATATAAATACACATGCATGGATATATCTAAGAAGAATATGTTACATTTACATTGTGTTTAAATATTAGTGTATAATAGTATGATAAAAATAGTATTAGTTATCTGGAATTATATTACATTATATTATATCATATTATAGTATATCATTATATATTTCCTGTTTTATGTTGTGATAAATATTTAATGTATAATAGTATAATAAAAATATAAATATTCTAGAAATATTATATTATATTATTATATATTTTCCCATTTTATGTTGTATAAAATATTGTTGTATAAATATTAGTGTATAATAAAAATAGCATTAGTTATCTATAAACAGTCATTTCTCTTGTAAAACTTAAAATATGTGTTTTACAACTTTTTTTATTTTTATTAAAAAAAAAAATTCCATTTGTTTGTAAAATCCCTGTTGAATCAGCACTGGATATTTTTGGGAGGTCGTACCAAATGTAGCATTGCTCTGTTTAGGCCAGATGAATTTGCTTCTCTGACTTATTTTATACCCAGAAGCTATTTTCAGTTTGCTCTGTCACTCCTCAATGTCAGCATTACTCACAGACATTAGTTAACTGAGAGCACGGACTAAAACAAGACCCATATGATTTCCGATGGCCTCAGCTAGTCATGTTTATGTGAGGCTCGCTGGAGGGATGTGAGAATGTGACATTTCCATGTTCATGGATGGAGTCTGGAATGGAATTGCTGACTGTTTGAATCTCTTCCTGCTCATTTTGAAGAGGAAAAAGTGCTGAGGAAGCCGACAAATGCTTGTTGAAGCCGCTCTTAAACCTGCGTAGCACTGCCTGCCAACCCACAGGGCTCTCAAACGGCTAGCCGGCACGCCAGTATCACAGACGCTAGTTCTGCTGAGTGTGTGTGCCTGTCAGAATAACTGCAGGAAAATGCTCCTGATGTGCTCGCTTTCTCTCTCTACAGTTATATTAACTGCAGTACTGAGTCACCTATTACAGCCAAATCTAATCTCTATGCAGATTGCTGATTTCTTTCAAAGACTGATGGAAAAATTAAGGTGTAATTGCAAACATGGGGGGGGGTTAGCATCATATTCCCTATTCCCCATTCTATGCTGGAATGACATAAAGAGCTGTGTTATATGTTGTCATGATATATCGACTTGGATTGTCTGTTAGTAACATATTTTCTGTTGTGGTATTATGTGGTTGTTTGGGCATTGCTAGGTGGTTGTTACAAGCTGAACGGTTCTCTTTGCAGAACTGTTCCATTCCGTGTCGATCCGACCTGGCCGGTACAGTTCTGGTTTCGTTTTCCACTGCGGTGCTGATAACAGATATGTAACACAAATGTTTACATATGATATGAGGATGGAGGATGATCCAAAATTTTTTTTAGATTTTATTGCTAATTTGTGTTTATATCAAAATAGGGCACTCAGCAAGCTATGTAGAATCTAGCAGCCAGGCAACAAACAAGTTACAGATCCTGACTGGTGACGTCATGCACATGCACTCTACCAGCATGGTTCAGCACTGTTGTCTAATCTTGCCATTCGGCCCAATAGTGGAAAAGCGCCTATAGTTTTCTGGGTGGTAGCCACAGAACTGCTCAGGAATCTACACTGTAAAAAGATTTGCTGTAATTATGCAGCTGGATGCCAGTAACCTACTGTAAATTTATATTTATCAAATTGGCAACAGTTTGTTCAAAGATAAATGAACATTAAACAAAAAAATGTTTCTTTACAGAATAAAACTATTACAAACTGCCTCATGCAAAGCATTCTGGCAACCAGAAATCCTCATCAACCTTTTTCTTTTGTTTTCTAAAATTGGTTCCCAGAAATGCTTTGCTTGAGGCTGTTATTTAATTTATTTTTTCCTGCAAAGATAAAGACTTTTTAATGTTTAATGTTCATTTGTCTTTGAACAAACTGTTGCCCGTGAATAACATAAATTTTAATCTACAGTAATACTGTAATTTCTACAGGATTTTTTTACAGTGTAGGGTTGCAAAGGGGCAGAAAATTACCAGTACATTTCCAGAAACTTTCCAAACGTTTCCTGTAAATGTATCAGAAATTTTTCTCCCTTTGCACATGGTTCGCATTGCTTTGGTTGATACAGTTTTCTGAGTGGTAGCTACAGAATTGTTTGGGAGTTCTGAATAGGGTTGCAAAGGGGAAGAAAATTACCTGTACATTTTTAGAAACATTCCAAATTTTCCAAAATGTAATTTTGCTTAAATTTTAAAAAAAAAAACCTGAAAGATTTCCAGAATTTTGCCATATATTTTCTGCCAATTGACAACCGTCGTTGGCAAACGATTGGGTGGCATTGCTAGGGCATTGCTAGGTGGTTGATACAGTTTTCTGGGTGGGAGCTAAAGAATTGCTCAGGAGGTCTGAGTAGGGTTGCAGGGGGGCAGAAAATTACTTGTAAATTTAAAGAAACTTTACAAAATTTGGAATTTTACCATAAATTCTTTGCCCCTTTGCAACCTTAGTTCTGAGTGGCTGGCATTGCTAGGTGGTTGATATCGTTTTCTGGTTGGTTGATACATAATTTCTATGGTGTTGTTGTTAGTGATAGAGTTTTCTGGGTGGTAGCTACAGAATTTATTATTTATTTATTTAGTTGCTATGGTGTTTTCATGTCATTGGCAGGACATTGCAAGGTGGTTAATGTGGTTTTCTGATAGATTGCGAGGGTCTTCTGGGTGGTTGCTTTGGCATTGCTAGCTGGTTGATAGTGGTAGCTACAGAATTTCTGTAGCGTTCTGAGTAGGGTTGCAAAAGGACATAAAATTTAAAAAAAAATCTTATATTTCCAAAAAATCCTGGAAAATTAAAAAAAATAAACTCTGGAAATTTCCAGAAATGTATTAGAAAGTTTCTGCCCCTTTGCAATCCTAGTTCTGAGTGGGTATCGTTGCTAGGTTCTAAGTGGTTTCTAGGTGGTTGTTAAGGTTTTCTAGTTGGGTGCTTATTATCCCAAGTCCTTAGATATGGCTCAGGTTTTACGTGAGTCTGTGTAAGATTTTCACCTGGAAAACCAGGGAGAAAAAAATCAGGTGCTTACACAAAAATATATATGCAGTGGGGCAAAAAAGTATTTAGTCAGCCACCAATTGTGCAAGTTCTCCCACTTAAAAGAATGAGAGAGGCCTGTAAGTTTCGTCATAGGTATACCTCAACTATGAGAGACAAAATGAGAAAAAAAAAATCCAGAAAATCACATTGTAGGATTTTTAAAGAAATTATTTGCAAATTATGGTGGAAATAAGTATCTGGTCAATAACAAAATTTCATCTCAATACTTTGTTATATACCATTTGTTGGCAATGACAGAGGTCAACCATTTTCTGTAAGTCTTCACAAGGTTTTCACACACTGTTGCTGTTTTTTTGGCCCATTCCTCCATGCAGATCTCCTCTAGAGCAGTAATGTTTTGGGGCTGTCACTGGGCAACATGGATTTTCCACTCCCTCCAAAGATTTTTTATGGGGTTGAGATCTGGATACTGGCTAGGCCACTCCAGGACCTTGAAATGCTTCTTACGAAGCCACTCCTTCGCTGCCGGGGTGGTGTGTTTGGGATCATTGTCATGCTGCAAGACCCAGCCACGTTTCATCTTCAATGCCCTTGCTGATGGAAGGAGGTTTTCACTCAAAATCTCACAATACATGATGTTTCCATCCCCATGCTTCACAGTAGGTATGGTGGTCTTTGGATGCAACTCAGCATTCTTTCTCTTTCAAACACGACAAGTTGAGTTTTTACCAAAAAGTTCTATTTTGGTTTCATCTGACCATATGACATTCTCCCAATCCTC
>JAUMHE010000077.1:3978855-4000232 GCA_032359235.1 Enteromius mattozi
AAGAAGAAGTTACAGGTCTGTGAGAGCCAGAAATCTTGCTTGTTTGTAGGTGACCAAATACTTATTTTACCGAGGAACTTACCAATTAATTCATTAAAAATCCTACAATGTGATTTTCTGGATTTTTTTTTTTCTCATTTTGTCTCTCATAGTTGAGATATAGCTATGATGAAAATTACAGGCCTCTCTCATCTTTTTAAGTGGGAGAACTTTCACAATTGGTGGCTGATTAAATACTTTTTTGCCCCACTGTATATTCAGCTGGAAAAGTTGACATCTGCAAAGAATTAAATGATTAAACTTTTCCGGAAGAGAATCTGATTTGTGGGTTTGTGTGTGTAAAACCCAAAGGATCTTCCTCTGTAGTTTCTGATGACCAGATGTCAAAAGAAGGGATCCGTCCCAATCAGACTCACTCCATAAACACCTACAATCTCTCGTCCTCTGCACTCAGACACTGTTTTAACTAACACTTCATACCAGCGTATTTGATAGCTGTGGGTCCTTAAGTGGTCTGCCGATGATTAGAAGAGGCCACTTGGGAAATGTGTTGATTTGGCTGATAATCTGTGTCTATGTTATAGTGTGTGTTACAGTAGGTGTCATAGCCAGACAGCACCACATAGAGCATCGCAGAGGGAGACGGCATACAAAAGAAACTACACACCAGGTGTTTACGGGTGTCCGTGTATTGCTCCGGTCATAATGCTCAGCTAATCCGTATAATAGCCACACGAGACTTGCACAGACATGAATAATCCAACTAAACCACTAAAACTTGTACACATGCACATGGCTTTGCACATATTCACAGTGTTGAGAAACTACTTCAAATAATTTCAGAATTTAAAGTTGTTGATGGCACTCAAAATAGTGGTAAAACATAATTTAGCTTATAGCTAACTGCATTAGCTTTTTACAGATAATATATTAAGAGAGCACTCGGGATAATAAAGAAATATGCCAAGTGAGTCATAACAACAAAACAGTGTGCTTTTGTAAAATAAAGAAAATAAACAGGGTGCGCTCTCTGCTCTCTTCACAGACATGTAAATAAAACAACCTGAACCTCAGCGAATACTAGCCTCAAAGACACAAGAAATATATGTATGGAAAGCTTGAAATGCTTACTTCTAAAGTTTTTCAACACTGGTAACAATTACAACAAAAAAATATTCTGATTAGATATCCTGTAGAAATGTATTTTGTAATGCTACATTTAAAATAATAATAAAAAAGCAACAACAGCAAATTGGCATGTTAATAGAAAAATCCACACTATTTGTTGAGGTTTCCTTTCACAAATTTGCTTATCTTTGTGTGGAAATCCATTCACGTGTTCAACAGTGGAAATCAAAAGTGCCGTCGCAAACCTGTGAAGTTCTTTCTCCAGTGTATCAGAGTCATGGACCTCATGTGACTGTGAATGTGTGGCCACTCTCCTCACCCAGGTGTGACTCTCTCAGACGTGACCAGACATGCAGTAATTGAAATTCAATCCGATTCCACCATTCCAGCTAATCACACGCTACGTTACCAGGCCCAGTGTGTCAGAAAAGGGTAATCAGGGGCTCGAATAAACCACCTCCACCTCAAGAGACATTTGCATCTGAACAGGCAGTAGGCTATGTCATTTTCTTAATCTTCTGAATGTTTATTATGTGCCTGGTTGTTCTAAAAAGCTGTTTTATGACTAAGAAAACATGCAAGGATTATTTAAAAATAAAATAAAATGCATACAATTTGATTGCAAATTAAAATAATAAATGCAGAAAATATAATATTATTACTTTACCTTGCTAATATTAAATTTATTTGAAAATAGTTTTATTTAAAGCATAAAAATACTTTCCAGTTAAAGCTGTCACGAAGGAGATGGGAGGCGTGCGGATCCATGTGCAGACTACTTTATTATAAACACAGCATAGAAACAAGCAGGGTCGTTAACGGCAAACAGGAACATCAAAGGCAAAGACCCCGGGTGCGTAGGGGTGGTCAGGCGATCGGCGAACATAATCCAAAAAGGGCGGAGACGAGAGCAAGAGTCCGGGGGCAGGCTAGGTCGAGCACAGGAAACACAGGAAAACACGGGGAACACTAATGGCTTTACAAAGGGTTTACACACGCAATGAAGAGCCGAGTGCAACACACAAATCAGTCTATAAATACAAGTCCAAAGGAGTCAAGGGGGCGGAGAAACTAATGGCTAGCCATAGTGACAGACAAGGTGGGTGGAGACAACTGTTCATAATAAAAGTCCTGGGGATGATAACGGGGAAACACAGAACAACATATAGATAGAGCTGGAGTGCAATCTAGTGGATCTTGATGACAACTCCAGCTGAACTGTTACAAAAGCAGTGCACAATTGTGTTTTTTTTTTTTTTTAAATCTATTTCAAAATTTTATTTTCTTTTATTATTATTTATTTATTTTCTTTTTTTTGCCCAGGACCACAATCAGTAATTTCTGACTTTTGTGTGTCTTTTCAGGTTTGGATTGTTTTCCAGGTTTACTGTCAACTAGTATCTCTTGCCCTCTTTTTATCGTCTGGTTTCTGGTTTCTTCCCCTATCTATCTCCTTCTATCTTTTTAACCAATCTGTTTTTCTTCTTCTCTCACCTTTACTCTCCTCTCGCCTCTGTATTTCTCCTGATGGATGTCAGCTGAGCTATCTAAAGTGACGTGAGATAAAACGAAAGGCCAACCGATCGTCTCAACAGGCCTCTTTTGAGAATTAAAAGCAATCTTTTACGGGCTCCCAAACAGATCCCTGTTTTATCCCTTACATCTAGTAATTAATTACTATAACAAGGAAACTTTATTAAATAAAAGTGTAAGCTATTGATTTGGCAACATCTCAGGAGGCACAGCAAAACTGATGGAAATCAAAGTTAAAGGACCATTGCACGTTAACCACAGTTTAAGCATTATCAACAGCATCTGAAGCGGTCTACTACCACAGTAAAACAGTTTGACTAGTATCTCATGTAAACACCATTTCAAAATACAAACCTGTAAATCATAAACAGGTTTTTCCATAGCAATCGACACAGATACTATTAATAGAACTTAACGTAAATCAATTTAATATAATTTTTACAAACCGAATCCAAATTTCCGTTACTGTAATCCAGTCAGGGAGTTTTTAAACTCTCAAAAAGGGTTTGAAAATCATGATTAAGACAAAAGATTTCCAAACATCTGGCCCTGCATATTCTGGTGTGTCTTGAGTATGTGCCAAAAAGACAAAGCTACGTTTTTCCTTTTGTTAAGGACTATTTACTTTTCATAAACCTGAGAGGATTAATGATCTCTTACTCCTTCTAATTTGGTTTTCTGCAATCTTATCTACTCTCATAATCTCCCACAAAATGACTCCTCGTTATGATCGTCTCTTTATAATTGCCTTGGGAAATGCAGTCTTTTGTTCATAATGGAATACTAGTATATTGTTCACAGTATGCAGATACTGTGCAGTATACACTGATTACAGCCTATTAGTTTTTAACAGTTTATTTTTTAAGTAGTATGTGAAACAAAGTAGTATGCATTGATAAATGATGAACAGTGGTACGCTACCTAAATAAAATAAGGTAATTTTTAAATTTTGTGTAAAAACGGCTAATATTACTGCATGGCATGTTAGTATTCTGCAACCTGCTCGGTTCACTAAGTTGTAGCTTTTTAAGATATTGATAATAAAACATTTGCATACTGCTAAATTCAACTAAAACTTCAAACTATAAAAAAAATCGTTGAATACGTAAAATAAAGTGCAAAGAAACACATCTCAATGTTCTAAAAAAATGAAACATAAATAATATTTACAATATTAACTAAATGAAACTAGTAAAATGATTCAAATTATCATTAAAAACTATAATAATACTGCAATTATGCTAAAATAACATACTGTGCCTTAATAAAAATATTAAGTAGTATAATATTAAAACAAAGCTTTGCTGTTATCTTTTCCATAAAAATGCAAGTGGAAAAACAGCGCCCCCTATTCAAGCCCACCTGCAACAAAAAGTAACCTCTTTATTCCAAATAGTCATGGTCCTTTTACATGCATTTAGGACAAAAACGTGACTGAGAATACAGGAGGATACCGTTGGAGCTTACAGTGTACATTATGCCGTGCATTGTGGGTGAGAAGTTTAAGCAGGAAGATAATGAGTCAGGTAGTAGCGCGTCTTATTATAAATAAGCTGGAAATCACCTTTGTTCTACTGGGCTTTTCTCCTCTGATGAGCTACTGTGCAATAAAAATTCAAATGAGGTTCAGTCTTTTCCTAAAACACACACACACACACTTAACAAAAGGCCACACGCATCCATATTTCTGCTTCTTTCTGCCTTATCGCTTTAACTAGCCACAAGTTTCAAAGCGTTTCCAGAAAACAGGGGTCATTTAGAGAGTACGGTAATGATATTCTTCTTAATTCAGCATTACAGGAGATCAAGAGCCATATGCGGGAGATAAGAGGACTTAAGGAAGTTGTGGGCTGCATGACATTACTGGATTTAATACATATTATAGGCTCTGGCTCTCTTCAGAAGGGTCAGATGAGCTTCTTTTTGTGTGCTTGTGCATGCAGAACAGAACAGAAAAATGTATTCAGGTATTTCATTGAGAATTTTGTATGTTTTTGTGAATCTATACATCAGTTTTTGTCCCAGTAATATTTTTGTTTCCAATAAAAATCAGAACACCGCAGCGTTTTTTGACATGAAAAATCATTTGAAAACTGAAGAGAAAGACAAAAGACAAAAGTTTGTGTGCTTGAATTCTTTTATGAGGGAATGATATTTTCACTGACTCGTTCTGCATGTTACTTTGTAACTACTTTTTTTTTTTTAAATGAATCACTGAATCATTTGCTGAACTGATTTACTCAATTCACTGATTTATTCATGACCAAAGCCAGTTTTAATGAGTGATTCAATGAAACAGCTACTCAACTCATTCATGCAACAACACTAATTTATTCACAACTAAAACAAACGATTGCCTTTTTAAAGAGTGATTCATTGAATCATGTACTTATCAAATTCTTTCAGATGACTAGATCTTTCATTCATGACCAAAGCAAATGACTCTCTTTTATCAATGTTTGGTGAATTTATGCTTGCAAAATCTTGTCATTTTAATAGGAATCCCGCGGGAATTTCATATGAAGGAGAACGATTTCCACACGCAGATTTCGCAATGAGTTTTTCGCAATGTCGGTTAGGTGAATTTATTGCTTTGACCAAAATAAAGCTCTTTGGTTTGGAAATGACTTATTCACGTATTCACTTTAGTTATTCATTCAGACTATTGGCTTAAAAATGTATTTATTCAATGTTGGTAGGTTTATTTGCAATGCTTCATGGGAGTGGGTAGCCGTTACTGAGCTGCTATTACCGTTTCCATGGTAACAAGAACTTCTCTGATTGGTGGATCTCCTATAAGGATTGTGGGTGGTTTAATTCTGCTCTGGGATTTGGGAAAAACTTAAAAAGTAAAGTTGAAACCACACTCGGGGTTTCTATAGCAGCATATATTTGCTTGGAGCTCATGGTAGGTCTGTCTTGAAAGGTTTATACATTACTGCTAAAAATCAATTTCTCTATGGAGAAACTAAATAGGATTCTTACTACCGAAACCCAACTGGTGCGATATATTAGTCTGTGGGGCTTTTACAGGGTTTGTTATCATGTCTGCTGATTACACTGAAAGACCAGTGGCCTGTTACTCAACACACATAAACCTGTCCCATATAGCAGCTCTTAGATCGATCACTCACACACAACCTACGTAATTACGTCACCTTTAACACCAAAACAAACCATCCAATGCACAGATACACCGAGAGCCCTCTGGGATATGTGTGTGTTGTTATGCATCTGTGGTTATTTTTAGCAGAGGCAATAGTCACGATTTTGTGCAACGGTAACATACGAGATGCCCTTACAGTTCAGACTGGCATTTGAAGTAATGGTTTAAACGAGAGAAATACGGCCACGGCCAATGAAACGGAAGATTAAAAATACAAAACAAGAGCTGATTAAAATTGCACTCGGAGAGGTCAGCGGGCTTTTAGTGTCACTTCTACACCAACCTTTTGTCTTAACATGAGGTGAGTGTTGTCTAAAGGTGTGTAGAGAATGTTTTTATATCCCCTCCCTTTCTTTCTGTCTCTCTCGTTTGCTCGCTCGCTCTCACACCCACACAACCCTGGTTACTATCCAGCTATTCAAGCGTAAACCAATCAGCTGACAGCAGACAGAGTGTGCTTGAAGAGCTGTATAAGATCACATGTAGACTGTCCCTGAGGTGAAACTACACACACATTATACTACATCCAGGAAAATATTTTTAAAAAGAGTAGTTAAAAAATGCAGTATACATAAAATTATATATATATATACACAAATAACAGTATATACACATGCACATATATTGTTTTATGTTGTTTTTTGTCATCTTTTTAATAATATTAAGTATCATAATATATAATATAAAATAATTTATTTAACTAATATATTATACATTTATATTAATAATTTAGGTAATTTTTACCTTTAAATAAGGTTTCATTTTGAATAGAGTGTTTAAATATGGAAATTTTGACTTTTTCTTTTTGCAAATGAGCAAACAAATCAATTTCTGTATAAATGTTCCCTGAGACCTAGGAGCATTTAGGACATTTTTGGAGATGCATACTGTCCTGATGTAGATATAACTTGATAGGACTCTTTTACGATTTGGACAAAATCCTTAAAAAGTATAATTTCTGCACCACTGGTGTCATCAAACTAAATTGCAACTCCAACTGGATTCTCCAAACACTCCGAACATTTTCTTCTGCTTGCATGAGCTGTATTCAAATGATTTATTACAGGCATCCATGGGAATGCTGTAGATTATTTTATGTACAGAAGATCAAATGAAGCGTCTCATTAATGTTTGGCAGCAGTAGTGTGGACTCACATGTACAGAAAAACTTGTGTGCAACACATCAGTCAATTAAAAACTCATTTATTATTTATAATGTGGAAAACAATTATAGTTATTGATGTTTCCTCTTTGCACTGTGTTTTTGCAGAGGGCTCGTGTTAGAAATCTGATTTATGGACAGTGTTTACCACAAAACCTCTGTTGGTTTGGCTGCTGCCGCCGCTGGTTCATAATCACTCTTTCACATCCTTTATGCAAAAAACCTTTGTGAATATCTCAAGTGAATAAATTCTTAGCATAATTATCATTTTTTATACAATCATTAATTATGCACTTAATGGGAGGAAATCTACAGTGTTACTTTGCATAAATTAGCTTTGAATGTAATCAAAATGAGCTTCAGTAACTTTAGAGGGGCATATTTTGGAAAACATTTTGTTTTGCTCAAAGAAAAATTTTCATGTACTTTTAAGACACATTATCAGAGGTTGTAATATATAGCAGTAAAATATGTTACTGTTAATGACATTTAACTGTTGAAGCTTTTCAACTGCCATTTTATATTTGCCATACAGTATATATTTGGATATACAGTAAAATGTGTGCTGCTTGTAGCCTTTGTTAAAGATTATTTTTAATTGGCTATAACAGTTATTACTTTCAGATGTTTTTATGGTAAAGTTTCCTAGTGTTCTTTACTGTCTACAAAAATGTTTTGAAGCAATATCCGCTGGTAAAAGTAATCCTGTGTGAATTGACCTGGTGGTAAAAGCCTGTGAATCATCTCTCTGTGGTCCACGTCCAGCCTGTAGGTCCTGCAACTATCATTGTGCATCAAGCACTCCAGTAGTATTGAGTGGACACTGACCGATGCAAAGATGCACTTCACAGCTTCTCAGAGGGACCAGGCTTGCTGTTGTGCATCCATTAAGCTATTTTTTTTATGAAAAGTGGGTTACAAGCTTGTCTAATACAGTATTGCGTACTTTTTTATCTAGATAAAATATTTCAAATTAATGTAATATTGTTTTATAATGCATGAATTTATAATGGTAAACATTAAAGACATCCACAGTGACCATGGATTGGATAACCTTGTAAAAGCTCTAAATATTTGAATATTTGTACTGATCGTAAAAGATAAATCTCTTAATCTTGGGCTTTTCTGACATGAATTATGTCTGTTTTTAGCGCAGGAAACCTTAAACCTTCAAAATGCATTTATGTCCATTTTGACTGAGAAGAGATGCGCATATATGTCTAAAAAAATGCAGTTTTTAGCAAGCAAACAAAACTTTGCAAATGCTTTAAGAGCTTCAGAGTTCCAACAATTGTTTTTTCCCCCATATTTTTTAGAGAAATAAGCATAAAAAATGAAAAAAATTTTGGACCCGGGTTTGTATGAATTACTATAAAGTGTCAAAAAGTAATATTCCCCCCCAAAAAAATGTCTATGAAATTATATATACATTTTTAAAAGAATTTACACCTACTGGCAAAAACCCTACTGAAAGTGAACATTTCTGCAAGTAAAATTATTTAATTGAATTATGTGTGTGTGTGTGTGTGTTAAATTAATTTTGGACTGTTTTTAAACAATCATGAGTTATAGATTTCATATAGATTTCATATAATGCTTTCAAATGAAAGTTCTCATCACTATTAAAAATAAATAAATATTGATACAGTATGAAATGGAAATACAATATGGTTTTAGTTTTAGTTGAAACATATTAAGTTATGGCTGTTCTATAAAATGATTATTCTTTAGGTCCAAACAGAAACAAAATAACAGTAAACAGATTCTGAATGATTACGACAGTTACATAATATTATAAGAGCACTTCAGGCAAAAAAAAAAAAAAAGATGCTAGAAGTGTGGAATATAACCAATCTTGTACTATTTCTTTCCAGTAATGAGTTACATGGTGGTTTAAAGTTACATTCACTTGGTTTGGATCCTGCTGAGGAAGGCATGTCGAGATCCCCAGACGTTCCTCCAACGCTAACCTCTCTGATGGCTAAATTAACCCGACAGCCTGGCCGGTAACACAGTCGGTGTCGCCTCCTGTCTGCTCTGACTCAATGTCCCAATTAGCACTCCCCCGCCAGGGCATTATATCCTCTTCTTCACTTCGCTCACCTAAACCCTGAATTACTGAGCAGCAGGGCCACCGCCTCCCTCTGTGACCCCCATCCGTGCACGGGGAAAAGACAGCACTGGGAATCTTTGCTCATTTTTCATCTGCATTGATTTTTTTGGGAGGAGAAAGTGGTGCAGAGGTAAACAGGGAGGTCATTGATTCAAAGTCACACAAAGACGCTGAGGGAAGGAGAGAGGGAGGAAAACACACCTTGACTAAGAAGGTACATAAAAATGCATGCGTACAGAAACGTAAAACGCAACGCTTTCCCCAGCTTTTGATTTTCTGTTTGTTTCTGTTATGATTTTCTGGTTGTGGCATTTATCTGAACCAAGCCCAGGGGAATGAGACAGATGGAAAATAATGATGCAGTCTTGATATAATTTACAGAAAGGAGGAGGTGGTGCATCTCTATCAGTTTAGAAACCCCTCGCCGAGGAAATGTCGCATCAAAACACCTGCAGAATTGATGACTCAATAACAAAAGCTCATTTTAAGAGAATGAACCCTGGCACAATTGACTGTTTTACAAAATTAAGCGATCTGCATTCAGTAGTCGTGGTTGATGTGCATGTTTGTAGGCGACTGACATTTCAAGTGACAAGTTATGGCGGAATTATCATATTTACACAAGCTCAGAAAGTTTGAAAACAAGTTTAACTGTCCTTATTTTACTTATTTTATTTTTTTATTTGTTGACACTAGTGTTTTCATTGTAAATACTGATTACAGGATTGGGATTATACAAAACCAAGTGTTGGATCAGTAAGATTTTATGTATGCATTCATTTATTCGTTCGTTCATTTCTTTGTTTAATCAACACAGTCTCACGACCAAATTGTACGTATTCGTAGGAGGTAACAAATTTGTACGACCTCACTCGTACGTTTTGTCTAAACCCCCGTGACGGGTAGGTTTAGGGACGGGGTTAGGTGTCGGTCATTCGTACAATTTCATACAAATTGGAAACTCGTAAGATACGTACGATTTAGCACAAATCATATGAATTCGTATAAATTTGTATGAATTAGCCACCTCATAAAATATGAAAAAGCTTCTTTGGTAGTAAATGAGCATATTAGAATGATTTTTGAAGGATGATGTGACACTGAAGTAATGATGCTAAAAATTAAACATTGCATTACAGGAATAAATTATATTTTAAAATATATTCTGTAAGACAATAGCTAGTTTAAATTTGTAATATTGTTTCACAATATTGCTTATTTTTTATATTTTATATATATATATATATATATTTTTTTTTTTTATTTATTCATACATTATTTTTGATTAAATAAATGCAGCCCTGCTAAGCATATGATGTTTTTTTTTCAAAAACATTCAAAAAACACCAATTTACATTACATTACATTTCCCAACAACATCTCCACAGGATAAAACATGAAGATAAGCATCAGTTACACACTCAGTGTTTGTCATTTGCTTTTCATTTTGTTGCATTAGTCATAAAACATTGTTTTTGCTGAAGTGAAAAAGAATTGCCCGCATCAACTTTTTCACTTGCAAGCACATTGTAATTATGACTTCTAGGCTTGTAAGCGGAACTTCCCAGAAGGATGTGAAGGCAGCATTCAAACTGTTTTAACTGATTTGGAACATTATGATTTTAGCACAGCCTTCATGTTTTTTTGTTGTTGTTGTTTTTTTAAAATGCTGTCTATAGGCAACTAGGTTTTGTAACAGATCTCAAGTGTTCATGTACTGCAATAAGTTCTCATTCTCTGGTTAAAAAGGAAGAACTAAGAAACCCGAGTTTTAAATCAGAGCCACAAGGGACAATATCAACCTACTATCGCATCAAACTGCAGTGAAACGCCACAAGCGTTTGACCTCTTCTTTAGCTTTAGAAAGACTAGACTATTTTCTGAAGTGTATTTGAATGTTTAGAATTCAAAAAATACGAGTAATGTCACTTCCTGTAAGCATTAAAGCTGTCACAAAGGACTTAGCTTAGCTTTGTCTTGGATGTTGCTTGTATGCATAATTTCCATGTGAGGTAAAATGACGTAAAATGTTTCTGAAGTAAAACAAACAGAGCTAAGGCTTCTCAAGCATCTTTAATTTGTCAGAAATGTCACGTTCAACATAGCCAGAGGTTTCGCAACATTTCAAAACACGACTATCAACGATTCCCGGTAAGGCCCTCCAGAGCTGAGGGGTCTGCAGTATCACATAGAGCACCTCAAAGTTAGATTGAACCCCCTAGCACTTGAGGGGATATGGTTGCGTAACCGAGAACAGCCGTATCACCCCAAACCACCACCACCAACCAAGACTGTTATCTAATGTGATACCAAGCTAACAAGCTCAGACGAATATGCAAAGAGATTTGCACATGCCCATTACATGCCGTCTGCTGATCTCTGCGCACACTTCATTCAAAGTGAATGCATAATTTTTGTTAGCGGGAAATCAGAGAAATCTGACTTCCTAAAAACAGCGTGACACAGTTGGCCTTGAACTAAAAAAGCCTAATGCTTTTACCAGCACTGCAATTTGACCTGGAATGTGAGTTGAACTCATTCGAAAAAGCTGGGAGAAGAAAAAAAAAATGATCTTGGCATTTTAACATCCATTTAGCACCAACATGATGTGCGGTGAAAAACTGCAGTGAGCCATCTGTCCTGATTAGCTGAACAGCTCTCGTTTGATAAAGGTCAAGTGTAAAATGTTCTGGCCAGTGCTTCTCGGATTTTAACAGTAATGGGACGTGCAAGTCCAAATCTTCATATGCTAGGGTTGTTTACTTTTTGGTTTCATAGAACATTATGTAGACAATCTTGTGTCTACATGATTTAATGTTTTTGAAAAAAGTCTCTTATTTTCACCATGGCAGCATTTATTTGATCAAAATACAGTTGTTTTTTTTGTTGTTTTTTACAAATTATTACAAATAAATAAATTATTTATTTTAAGTTAATCAAGTTAAGTACATTAAGTTTGTTTTTATTTATTTATTATTTATTTATTAAAATTATGAATATTTTATTTTTCTCACTTTAATTATTTTAATAATTATAAAACTCAGAATTAACCTTTGTAATTTTAAGCATTCATTTGAGTTTTTTGGCAAACAATTTAACCCTCTTTACTGTCAAATTTAATCAATTTAATGCATTCTTGCAGAATAAAAAATCTTTCCTACCCCAGACTTTTGAATGATAGCATATATAATTCTGCCTGTGAAATTTCTAGCTTTTTTTGTGGGTGGCAGGCTAATTTAATGATTAGATTTTCCTCACAAGCACTTAGCATTTCAGCACAGGTTAAGACATGATTTTGGTCCCAGCAGAATGGTTAAAGAAAAAAAAAAAAACATCCCTGACCCCTAAAAAGCTATGCTGCAAAGGCAATCTAATTGGAGCTTATGATTTTCACAAGTGCTTTCCAGTTTTATATGCATTATGCATCAGACAGTCAGACGAACAGGTAACAACCTTATACTTCAGTTTGATATGCCATTTTATTATTACCAGTCTTAGCAGGTGCTCTCTTTGTTCTTCTGTATTTTGCAGAAGGTGGATTTATGTAGCGATTAAGTATTTTGCTGTCATAACCAACAAAGCCACTCTTGGATATGTAAAAGTTGCCATAGAAACGAATAATTTCTAAGTCCCGCGACTTCAGAGTAGTTGTCATCTTGTAATTACGGTAATTCTGACACTATGTGAATGTGGCATATATTTACTGTCATTAAGACTCTTAATAAAGAACAGTTAAACATTAAGAGAACATTTTCACTAAATCATTCTTGTCCACTGATCAAATAATCATTTTGACCTGATCTAATGTGAGGTTCAAAATAAAATCGGAAAATGGTTCTGAAAGAGTAATGAAAAGTTTTGAATACTTACAACCATACCGTTTAGCGACACCCAGCAATCAGGAGGGAAGTCTTGCAGGAGAGGCACCAGAAACTGCAGGCATCCGTCCCAGTGACACAGCAACAACATCATGCCAATCAGATTAAAGATTCTTACCACTGCACTCGCCAGGTCATACGTCATATGAAAAATCTGAAAGAGGAACACAAGGAGAAAAAGATCAGTGGTTTCATTAAAGAATCCTGCACAGGATGGCGTATTGTTGCATAACAAACATAATTATCTTGCATATTACAGTTCACCCAAAAAAGAAAATTCTATCGTTAATTACTTACCCTCATGTCGTTTCAAACCCATGAGACCTTTGTTCATCGTTGGAACACAAAGTAAAATATTTTGATGTTTTTGGACCCTGCATAGATATCAATACAACTGACATGTTCAAGGAAATCTTTAAAATTGTCCATGTTCAACTGTAATTTTTTTGAAGCTACAAGAATACTTTCGTGGTACTTTTGTGAACACACGTCGCCTGACACAAAGGAGAAGAAAAGCCGTTATTTTTGTCTTCTTTGCTTGCAAAAAATATTCTTGTAGCTTCACAAAATTACAGTTGAGCCACTGATGTCACTTGGACTATTTTAACGATATCCTTACTACCTTTCTGGGCCTTGGTAGTTGCGTTGCTGTCTATGAAGGGTCAGAAAACTCTCGGATTTCATCAAAAATATCTTAATTTGTGTTCCGAAGATGAATGTCTTACAGGTTTGGAAGAGTATGAGGGAGAGTTATTTGACAAAAATATTCATTTTTGGGTGAACTATGCCTTTAAGAAAACAGTAGGTCATGTAACAATGAAGAGTGGAGCAATGGCTGCTGAAAATTCAGCTTTGCCATCACATCATTAAATTACATTTCAAAATATAAACATTTTAAATTGTAATATTATCTCACTATTTTTAACTGCATTGTTGATCAAATAAATGCAGCCTCTGTAAGCAGAGACTTATTTCTAAAATATAAAACAATCTACCAACTGTAAACTAAACAATATTGTAGCCAGAGCTTATTGCAATTTGTGCATATCTTACAAGTCGGCTAATCTATACGACCTCAATCGTACAATTTCATATGATTTTAGCTAAATCGTACGTATTTTACAAGTTGCACAAATTGTATGAATTTGTACAAATTATCTACACCTTACCCCATTCATCACTCGTACAAATCTTACAAATATCATACAAGTGAGGTCGTACGAATTCATACGAATTAGCCACTTCGTAAAATATGTACAAATTGGATGTTAGATAGCATTAGATATTGTGCAGCATATATGTATTTTTGTTATTGTTTTTCCCAGCCCACATGCAGGTGATTTATTCAACAGGAAAGTCATTTCAGAATTGAGAGAAAGTAATTACATTTAGATTTTTATGTATAACATGCACTGATGAATCATGCACAATAAAATCTGTGACATGTATTAAGAAAGTAAACCGGCTACATTTTGAATTCATTGCGTTTATAACAACTCAACTTAATTGTAAGACTGAAAATCTGCTAGATACGCCTTGTAGTCTGTTTCCTGCTCTAATCTCCCTTGTTCTTAATAACCAGTGCTGAGAATGTCATGTCTTTTCACCTCTAGATTTATATTGCTAATAATACAGTGAGAAGAAAGCTAACATCACGGGAGCGCTGCGCCTTGCAGAATGACGAGTCACTGCCCTGGAGGATTCAAAACAATTATGCTCGACCCCAAAGACAACAGTCAACACGAGAAGAGATGTGTTATCCATCTCATCTCCGCCCACTAAAAGGACTGATACTTAATAGCTCTGCATCAATAAAACTGCAATGAAAAGGGCTGTTCTACAATCCGCATCAGTTCTCAACTTGTTTTGCTTAAGGGCTCGGAATTCACATTAGACATTGAATGGAAACACACCATGATGCCACATCATATAAAAGTCACTAAAATGTCTTTCCATACAATATTGAGAAGTTTTTCCTGCTGAGAAGGCAATCTTTTAAATTAGACCAAACCAAAACCAGCTTAGGCCTGTTTAACCATCAACTGCAATGGTGCCAAAGTAAGCAAAATAATTCACTTGACGTGATAAATGGGAATCTTGACAATACCTCAGATCCAAAGTGTGATTTACCAGATTGGAACGATCTTTGGGCCAAACCTTAAAAATGTACCATCAACTGACAGATGATTTTGGACCAAAACAGATTCTAAAAAATAAAGGTATTTGGTTTCGGTAGTTCCAAAAAGCACCTTCAACATCCATGGACCTTTTTTTATTTGTGCAAAAGGTTCTTCATAGTGTAAAAAAGGTTATTTTAAGAACTCCTCACTGAGCACTGAGGTTGTTTGGGAAACCAAAAATGGTTATTCTATGGAATTCACTCTTGAAAATTAAGGGTACTTTATTAGCATTGATGTTTCCATGAAGAACTATATGTAAAAGGTTCTCAACTGTGGGAAAAGGTTCTTTGTAGTTTATTCAAATGTTCTTTACACCAAGAAAATAATGGTTCTTTTAAGAACTTTTCACTAAAAGGTTCTTTTAAAACCTTTATTTTTAACGTACCTTTGACATAAAAAAGATATTCTTCTCCCTTTTAAAAGCAAGCTTATTGTGCTATTCTAAGCATGCACAGTTTTTATGGTAAGTTGCTTTTTATAATTTGCATTTAGCATTGTCAGAGAAGACCTGCTACTTGTTTTGGTCACGACCCACCCGTTGAGAACACTGTTTTAGAGGTTTCTTTGAGAATGCCACCCACAGGCTCCTTCGTGTAACGTTAGGTGCTCTTACACACCATTGCAAGAATCCTAGTGGATGCCTGAGATATTTGCATTTTGAGCCCAGATAGATTTGGTTTCACAAACGCAATACAGCCAAGAGAAGGAGAGGAGAGAGGGAGATACAAAACAGGGGACATGGCCTGAAATGATATGAGATTACATATAAACACAGCAGATGATTAGTCATATGCAAACTACATTGTGCGCTGGCACAACAGAGACTCAGAGGGGTGAAAGGCTTTGAATTCCTAAAAAATCAATTCAAGCTTGGCAATTTTAAATGGAGTGAAATAATGCAGCGCAATGGATAGGGGGTTAGAGGAAGTGTGTGTGTGTGAGAGAGAAAGAGATACACATTTATTCTTGCTTTGTTTTGCTGTTTATTCGGTTTAGTCGACCGAAAGAGATTGTGGCTGTTATATAATTCACAGTGTCACTTTTTTACATTTAGACTAACACAACTTCTCAGAGTATTTACAACAATATAATTGCATTTTACTCCCGTAATGTGATACACTGCTTGGTGAAACA
The DNA here is from genome assembly GCA_032359235.1 of Enteromius mattozi. Classification (NCBI taxonomy): domain Eukaryota; kingdom Metazoa; phylum Chordata; class Actinopteri; order Cypriniformes; family Cyprinidae; genus Enteromius; species Enteromius mattozi. The sequence goes on from JAUMHE010000077.1 coordinate 3,995,150, forward strand.
AGATTTTCAAGGTGTAAAAATGTATCGCAGTACTTGATTACATCCACTGGGAATTGAATGAATTGTAAAAAGTGGTTGGAAAATAAGAATTTGTCTTTGATCAAGAACATTTTTTCCTATTCAGAAAAAACACACATTTGTTGAACACAAAAGACTAGAGATTTATACTAAACAAGTACTAATGAGTCATTTTGATCAACACAAGCTAATAAGAAAAACGTGCATGTGGCATCATTTTTGAAAAATGATGTGAAATTTGAATATGAATCTGGCAACACTGTATTTATTTGGTTGTTTTACAGTACGTACATACAGCTCAGAAATTAAATGTTTATGCTATTTTCTATTTTAAAATAACACACCAACTACCCTAAACCTAACTTACAGTGTTATTAAAAGCAAACCATGTCATTTTTAGCTTATTTTTTTATTACTTTGCATGAAATGTGTAAAGATGAGCTACAGTACCAGGTGGGCTACAGAGCATTTTTACTACTCCAGAAAAGCTACGAAAGAGATGGTAATGTGATTCAAACATCAAAACATATTTGTTTGCAAATCATGCACTACGGTAAAGTGTTTTGAGTTAAACATAATGTAGACTTGTGCAAGGAACTGCATAAAAAAAGTATTTATTAATCGATAATCTGCCCCCAAAAAGTCAAAAGTTGTAAAAAGGTGATTGGTGTTTTACTGCCACTAGCATATATTTCAGCTGGAAAGTACAGTACATTATACTGTATGTACATTTTTGCATTTTTATTTCATATTGACTTTTTACATCACTGCTATGAAATATTTTGACATTACAATTCTGTCTGAAACCCCAAACACTTTTAACATCAACTTCTACAGCTTGATAATTTGAATTGGTCAGTTGCATCTAACATGAATAAAGAGACAGATCCTGTTGGTTAATCAGACAAGTTCATGTTATAGCACAGAACGCTCGACCATCGTTAGCAAACGGCACAGGATAAAAGGTTTCAACGGCACTGGCTCTGAACAAAGCTGATGTTCTCTCCTGAACACCTCCATGGGCACCCTCGCTAATTCAGCCATCCCTCATTTGCATGAAAAGCCCATTAACTCCACACATCACTCAGTTTCTTTTCTATCCGGGCCAGTTATTTCATTATACAGCCCTGGCCGGAGTAACTCAATACTTACCCCCCCAAAAAAGATCTCTACTAATGTTTTTCCCAGCTCCAGTGGTCACTGGTTTTGCATGATAAACCCTGAATTGCAGTGGATATTTCCCCTGCCAAATTAAGGCAGGATTTGAAGCTGAAGGTAATTGTTATCTATTTTTAAGTCGATGGGATTGCTCTTGCACTCCACATACGGCTGGAATTACGAAGGTGTGAATTTGATGGCGTTTTAATGGTCGCTTATGGTATGGGCCTGAACGCTGCGGTGATGGGTTAAGTTCATTTAATGCTCCACAAAACCCACAGTGAGATGTGGTGACCTTTTGTAGTCTCACACTATTTTTGAGTTATTGCAAAGAAGCCAAGGCGTCATTGTGAGTTAACAGAACAGACTGCCCAAACTGTCTCTGCAAATTTCTCTCAGAGTTTGACGCTTGTAATATGATACAAAACTATTTCTTTATGAAATACAGAGGCTGCTGAATTTCTTTCATCACAGATGTATTTTGCTATGATGAGAACAGATGTTTTAAATCTATGCATAGAAAAATACCATATTTAGTTTCTTAAATGTCCCTTATTTGTGAATAGCTTAATCAAAATGTAACTTTCTCCATCTCTTCTCCATCTCCATTTCTTGTCTAGTAAGCAGGGTCATGTGGATGGGAAAAATCCTGCTCTATATCATTTCTCGGCTGCATCCGAAAACTGAAAAATGCTGCCTTCGTACACACTCCAAGGTACAGTAGGAAGGCATCAAGGTGCAGAATCCAAATTAGATTCACTTCCTATCTCAAGAGATGCCTTCATCTGATTGATTTTTGAAGGCAACATACACGTATCCTTCGCTGCCTTTGATATCCTACAATCCTATGTGTTATTCCATGATTGTTGAGATAAAAAATAAAAAAATGGCACATGAAAGTTGTCAGTTTGTGTGTAAATATATATTTCGACTACATTTTTGCACTTTTGTTGTTATTTCTAGCAAGAAATTATTATTTTAGTAATTAAATATTTTTTGGATTAGGATTATGGCTAACTAAACATGCATTACACAAGTATGCAAAACAAACACTAATGCTTAGCCAATGCATTGCTTAAACAACTCTTGCATTGCTCTAGCGGGAACAAGACTCAGTACTCAAGGGGGGGATAGAGTTGCAAGACAGAGAAGCAAAAGCGTTGTTATTCAGGTAGCTAGCCATAAACATGTTGACAGTGTACTGTAGCTAACTTTAGCTTTCTCTGCAAGATTATCAAACTATTGCTCCACCATGCCATTATCCTACCTGAAGTAGATTATTGGCTGTACAAGTAGGTTATGCTAATGTCTGTGGTAATGGCAATTTAATCCATACTTGTTTGCTTAAAAATTCTCTGTCACATTTTGGAAAGCAAATTCCAGCTTTGAAGATAGTGTCTGTGTTCACATACTAATGTGTTCTTCATGACTTAAAAGTTAAAGAAACACTTCACCGTTTTTGAAATTAGGCTAATTTTTCAACTCCCCTAGAGTTAAACAGTTGACTTTTTCAAATCCATTCAGCTGATCTCATGTTCTGGCAGGAGCAATTTTAGCTTTTTTCCCTATTTAAAACTTGACTCTTCTGTAGTTACATCATGTACCAACAGAAAATGAAAAGTTGCAATTTTCTAGGCCGATATGGCTAGGAATATCATGTACCGTACTATGGATGCAGCAGGAGCAATTATATTACCCAGCACCTAAAAATTTTCAGGAGCTGCGTATTATCATTATGCCTGCTGCAAACCTTGATTATTATGCTGGAATGAGAATATAGTATATATATATATAAACATAAATATATATATATATACAGTATATATATATATAAAAGTGACATTTCTAGGAAATAAATCCAAGTTTCAGTCATACAATGGTTGGAGGTGATTCACCATTGGAGAGTTACTGAGATCCCAAACTCCATTCTACCCTTGAACAAAGCAATTAACCCAAGGTTGCTGCAATGGGACCATTTCCGCGATTGTTTTCCTGTAAGTCACATTGCATAAAAGAGTTAGCTAATTTGCATGAGCAATTTTACCATACAGAATAATCAAATAATAGCTTGAGGACATTATTTTGGAGTTTACATGTGTGTTACATGTTTGCCTTCAGGTTTTGAACTCTAACATACAACAGCATTTTGTAGAGGTGAAGCACTATGGGAATGCTAACTAACAACACTCAATTGATGCTCAAGGTTACTGGTGGAAGGGCACACAGCACTTAAAAGATCAGACCACCAGCGTCAGATAACCCCTACTAGGCACTGCCATGGACACGGATCGAACTAATGAGCCAGCCGAAGGCATTCTGCATTATTGTCCACCTGGGGAAAATCATACATGTGCAAGGTATTAGGTTTGTCTCCTCAACACCAGAGGTGGGTAGAGTACCCAAAAACGTCCTGAAAGAGGGAACGGAGACATGACGTCATTGACTGACGTCATGGGGTCCTGCCTGGGAGACCAATCGACTCTGACTTTTGGAGAAAACGCCAATAGGAATTGGCCAGTGGATTGCAAAGCCACTCCCCTGGACATACGGGTATATAAGATAGCAGCGCACAAACCACAATTACAGTACCTTCCTGCTGAGGAGCCGATTGTAACTGACTCCCCAGCGCAGTCCGCAGCTCTACAGATGTCTGCTAGAGAGGTGCCGTGCGCCAATGCCCAGGAGGTTAGCGACACCCTAGGTGGAGTGGGCTCTCACCCCTAGGGGGCACGGCTCACCTTGGGCCTGGTAGGCCGAAGTGATGGCGTCGACCACCCAATGGGCCAACCTCTGCCTGGAGACAGCATTCCCCTTCTACTGACCTCCAAAGCAGACAAAGAGCTGATCGGAGTTCCTGAAACTCAAAGTGCGTTCAACGTAAAGGCGCAGAGCGCGAACGGGACACAGCAATTCAAGGGTTGGGTCTGCCTCCTCCGCAGGCAGCGCTTGCAAGTTCACCACCTGATCCCGAAAGGATGTGGTGGGAACTTTGGGCACATAACCAGGTCTGGGTCTCGGGAAAACGTGAGAGTAGGCCGGACCAAATTCAAGGCACGATTCACTGACCGAAAATCTTCATGGAGGTGAGCGTGACCAGGAGTGAGGTTTTTTAAAGACAAAAGCTTCAACTTGACTGATAAGGACCCATAAGGACGACAGAGAGGTCCCAAGAAGGGATTAGATGCAGACTGGCTGGGTTCAGCCTTCTTGCACCTCTAATAAACCTAATGACCAGGTGGTGTCTTCCTAGAGAAAGCCCGTCTACCACATCATGGTATGCAGCGATGTGGTAGACGGGCTTTCTCTAGGAAGACACCACCTGGTCAAGGCAAGGCATTCCGGAACAGGTCGCGCAGTGCTGCACAGAGCTAACGCGGGTTTGGTGGGTGTTCATTTCATACTTTGTGACAGCTTATTCAATGTATAAATTAAACTTTGTATAAGGTAGTGGTCTCTTGTACTGTAATCGAACATTGCATATCTATACTTCTGGCAAACAATAGCCTTTCCAAAGAGCGTCACCCACAGTAACAAAGTAAAAGTACAGTTTTTTCACTAAAAAATTACTTGAGTAAGAGTAAAAGTACCCATCTTTAAATATACTCTAAAAGTATTAGTTACCCAGAAAATTTACTCAAGTAAATGTAACGAAGTAAATGTAACTTGTTACTACCCACCGCTGCTCAACATGCTGCATGATTTCAGGTATTAATTTCAGGGTGTTCAAATCCCTAAACCTATATGAGCAACAGTGATACTCAATCTTGCCTTACAAGGAGTAAAAGAAAGAATACAGACTTATCATGAGTTGTTTAGACCAGGGGTTGAACCCACTGATCTATAATAGAGAACTGGATTGCTCATGACGTCATATAAGTGAAGCCGCCGCGCCGCCATATTGGTATTC
>JAUMHE010000077.1:4000332-4022672 GCA_032359235.1 Enteromius mattozi
ACACTTCCGGTGGCTTCACTGGCTGTCGGCAGTTTAGAACGCAATGAGCGATCCAGTCATTATATAGATCAGTGGTTGAACCCCAGTTTGAAAACGCCTTATTTAGTTTCCTTATTCTAGTTTTTCTCATGTAATTGTAAATGTAAAATGTGATCAGCTTGGTGAGAAACTGTAGAGCAGCAAATGAACAAGTCAAACTGAGTAGGAGTAATAGACATAAAAAAAAAAGCAAAATAGTTTACAATGCTAATGAGTAGGCAATAGAAACATGGGCAGCTGAGTCAAGCGGAGAGTTCAGTGAATGCCACAGCAAGCCTCGGGGCGCTCTACTCTTACTTACTATCAATTATTTTCCAACTCGCTCTCCTTCTCAAACTAGTTTGTTCATTTCTCTGTTCTCCTCTTAGTCATGTTTAGAGGCAGATTTCTGTAGTTGGTGATTTGATTGTGTATCAGTGGCATCCCTCCAATGGTGTTATCTCTCCCGGATATACAGTATAAAGCCCAGTGGGTTTGTAAGTTGTGCTCCATTGTGCCCCCGGTGTCTCATGGGAAGTATAATCAGGCTTATGAGAGCAGTGCAACCCAAGGCCAAGGTCTCTCAGAGGAATACAAACTGATGCATGTATATATATTATTTATCTTTTGTTTTTTTTCCTTTCTTTTGTTTACTTATGTGCATACACCATCATTTGTACAAAAAAATAGCAAATGTTTCATAGGAAATTTATAATCCAACCAATTATCCAAAATTATGGTAAAACACTGTTGCTGTGTCACTTATAATAGTAACACAACTTAATTTGGAGAGGTTCGTGCTGTGGATTAAACTAGAACAGCAGCAGGAACATCTATATTTGCTCCATGGTAAATTGATAGTAATAATGTAATGTCATTTAATTTACAGTACATTGCAGTGAATACATTGTAGAAGCATAAGGAACACTTGTGTTCACTTATACTGGTGATTTAATTTGTAATTGCTTTCAGATCCAATCAGTTTATGAGTGCATTTTCACCCTCATTGGAAAAATGTGCCTCAACCTAAATTTCAGCTATAATCCCAAAAATGTTCATATACATACAAATCACTGCAGTTTCTAGCTCAAATGAACACTAGCGGGAGTAAAGGATCAGCAAATTATGATTATGGGGAAGATTGTCAATAAATAGTATGTTATGATCTCTAAGCAATCTGATTTTTAAACATTTGCATGACATTTTTTGTTGTTGTACAACCCATAACCAGCTCCATATGCATTTTTTATCTCACATTTGCTTTTGTTAACATTATCAAGTATGTTACTTTTAAATGCAATTTGGCTATTTTGGGTCACCATTGACTTCCATTTTAGGAAAAAAAAAAGGAAGTCATTGGACAAAACAGCCTGGTTACAAATTCTCTTCAAAATATCTTCCTTTGTGTTCGGCAGAACAAAGAAATTCATACAGATTTGAAACTACTTGAGAGTGAGTAAATGTTGACAGAATTTTAATTTTTGTGTAAACTTTTTTTCACACTACTAACAGGACATGCCACAATATGTACAGTGACCAAGTAATAAAACATGGTAAGACTGTCCATTTGTTATAACAGATGTGATAACTGAACTTCGAATGTGTCGCAAAACTTGCAAGAAGCACCATAATATCCTGTTTCCCCAAAGAGCCTGGGTTGCATTTTACTGAAAATCCTGCTGACCGCAGCAGTGTCTTATTCATTCCTATGCAAACCTAATGAACTGCAGTTCTGCAGGAAACGCTGCTCAAACTCCATACTTTCTCTTGTTTTCCTCTCTATTCGTCTTCTCGACCTCCTTCTGTATCTCCACACTCTTTCTTTCTCTCCTCCCACCGCTGTCTCTGGGAATGGCTCGGGCAACAGCAGTGATACAGTAGAGGCTTCTGTAACTCTATTAATCTGCCCGTGTGAGAGATACTGTAGCGGTGTACAGTGCACCAGGGCTAAAATTAGCCCACGGCTGTGAGGCCTGATGTTTCACAGCGCCCTGACCCATCACCATTCCAGCACTATCTCACATGCACGCATGCTTAGTACACTCACACACCGCTAAAACACACACATATCATCACAGACTGTATCTGTAGTAACATATATAAAGAATCACACTTACACAGATGCAAATCTGGAGTATGAGATTAACACTTTCTAAGTATCAAATGCAAGTAACAATTGAAATATTTTAATGTTTTGTAATAGGTTCAGTTTTACTGAGATACAAAAATCCTATCTAAATCCCAGAATGCATTGCGACAAGGTCAGTGATCATTTTCATTTAATATGGCACATGGAAATGTCAACATTGTCATAAATGTGACATAATATGGTGCAATTATGCATTGTATTATTAGCATTGCCACAAGGGGCATTTTAGAATATGTTCAGATATTGTCATGGCGAAACAAAATGTCGAAGCAAATCTTGCTGAGATTCAACTTTAAAGACAATTTAACTGCGCTGTGGCAAGGTCAGTGATCATTTTCAACTTTGTGTCATAATATAGTGCAAGTATGCATTGCATTATTAGTATTGCCACAAGGGGTGCTATAGTGGCAATTAATATGAACATTCTTCTTCTGTGGTCAGCTATTGTCATGGTGGCGCAAAATCTTTCTGAGAAAACTAGTTAAAGTTAGATAAAGTTTACTTGTTTATTGTTAGCTACCTGAATAGCATTAAGCTTAATGGCACAGACATATAAAGCTAAGGCTATCTATCAGCATTTGAGAATTGAGGCTGAGTATGTACCATAGTCTACTACATCAGCCAAGCATTTACATACTTGTGCATAAAGTACACACTCTAAAGTTGCACATAGTTAGACCAGCACACCTCATACACTGACACAAAATTCAAATAGACTCACTTTCTCTCAACACAAACATGCATACACAGATTGAAGCTTACAACATCTAAGGATTTAACAGCTCCTTTAGGACCCAGAAAAGACATGAAAAGGGGAAAAAGAAACAGGATTAACAAGAAGATACACGCTAGCCTATTAGCATTGCTAATGTTTCACAGTTCTGGATGGATACAGAGAGACCATGACAGCCGCCTGGGCATTCATCAACTAAACATTAGTGAAGAAATAAAAAGTGGTGGAAAGGAGCAGATTGTGTAACACAGTGATCATAACTATGATCAAAACAGCATTAGCTTTGCTAACGTTCAACTCTGTTGGGGCCTAGTAGTTTCTGGCAGACAAGAGACTATGATTTTAATATAGTATTTCTGTACCAAGAAGGAATTTGCCTTCTTTCTTTATTTGTATATTAGCTGAGGCCTATAAACACATGCAGTATAACATGATATAACAACCCAGGCTAAATTATGATTTCAGGAACAGTATACAGTATTAATAAATCAATTTCGAATTATGACTTATTTTGATATAGTTCCTCATACAATGTATGATCTCAGAATGCTTTTAGATTTGTAAACAAACACATTTTCATGTTTTCCTCATATAACCACTTCCATATGTATGTTTTTTTACTGATGGAGTAAACTTGCTCAGTAGCTCACCTGGTACAGCATTACATTTGTTGCAGGAGAGCTGGGGTGATGTTATTTTGCATAAATGTCACCACAGGCATGTTTTTCACAGTGATCTTGGGTTGCAATATGAATATCATGGAACATGATTTATGGGTGATAAAGATAAAGAGACATTCCGATTGTCTCAATCAGATTTGCGTATGTGAATCTCTAATCCTCATTACAGAGTTTATTAGTCAGTTCCTGAGTGGGGTTCACAGATGCTAACAGAATTAGCTTTATTATTATAGCAGCTCTGTTAAAGACAGTTTAACAGTTTAGTTCACAGTTTAAATGTTTTTTATGTGTATCTAATCCAGTACTGCATGCTGACATGGCTTCTGTCACTCAACTTTAACATTGTGTATGTGCATAACCTCTATGAAAGGTTATTAAGGATTAACAGGGACTGATTTGCTGGGATTAAAATCCACGACTGAACTTATTACAATGACAAAGAAAGAAAATAGTGTCAGGTTATTTTATTTATTTTTTTATTTTATATATATATATATATTGAATATATTTTAAAATGTAATTTATTCCTGGGATGCAAAGCTGAATTTTCAGCATCATTACTCCAGTCTTCAGAAATCATTCTGATATGCTGACACTGATCATGTATTTGTATTAATGCTAATCTTTAATTAACAATCAGAATCTCAAAATGCACTACTACACAAAACGATATTGGTGGTATAACATCATGTTGATGTGTTCGGCATTATGCAGCCATGTTTTGCTTACCGATTTCAGGCTAAGATGCATCTTGTTTAAGAATCTTTACACACTCTAACAAGCTAAATGAAGTGGAAGGGCTTTGCACAGAAGAGGAAATGTGACTCACTGCGTTTGCTTTGAGGGGTTTTCACTGTTCCAGAGGAAGAGGGCTTTTTACAGTGTGCCTGGCAAGCAGCCGTATGGAAATGACATCAGCCTCTCTGCGCTCAGTGAGGGCCTGTGAACCGGACCCCCGTGGGGTGACAGAGAATGGGCCAGAATTTTGAGCGCAGCCTCACCGGCTGTCATTAAACCTTCTGATTCAGCCAATTACAGAGCCATTTAGCACTTTCACGTCCGACTCACACCGACCTAACAGTCTAAGAGAGAGAAGGGCTGATGGGTAGCCTGCTGTCAGTGAAATATGTGTGAAAAAAATGGGGGGAAAAAACAAAGATGAGGGGTTTATTGGAGGGAGGGAGAATGGTGATGAAAGAATAGATTTAAATTATGGTGAGATGAACGTACTCTAAGACAGTAGAAAATGGTTAGTATAAATGCAATATAATGTAATGTGGGGATACACAATACTTTACTATTACTATTACTATTTTATAAGCAGATTTTGTATATAAACTAATTTTGGTGCAAACTGTTTTTGTGGGTGGAGCCTAACTGGTTCCGGAAATGTGTGGTTCAGAAAATGTCAGTTAGCATTCTATGGAAGCCATGGAATAAAATAGTAAAAAAAAAAATTTCTCACAATTCTGAGATTCCGGTATATCTCACAGTTCTGATAAAAAAAATCAAACAGTCAAAGTTAAAGTTTAAATCCCAAACTTCTGGCTTTCTTTCCTCAGATTTGTCAATTTTTGATTTATAAAGTCTGAACTAGGAGATTGCATTCCGATTCTGACATCCAAAGGCACAATTCATTTTATTTATTTATTTTTTTTTTTGTTGTTGTTGTTGTTGTTGTCATATTGCATTCAATGTTACTAGTGTTTATATATTGGCAGATATAGGAATGCTAATTTCCTATGTTTATTCATTTATATTGCCTCTGCCATAATTTAAAAATGCTAAAAACTAATTTCCACTGCTCTGTAATCTTAAGCAAATTTTAAAATGAGTAGCCATTTTTATGAATTACAATATTGTGTTATTGTTGTGTACATTAAAATATAGGGTTATTGTAGTAAACTAAAACTAAATCTAAATCTATTGAAAAAACATTTTTGATAATAAATAAATGTTAACTGAAATAAAACATAATAACTTTCAAGGCAACACTTAACTTGATGTACCAAAATAACTAAAATTAAAACTGAGAAAGAAAATTTTTGAAAATGACTTTTCACGCAGCTCTAAGTGAATAAAAACATCCTATAAAGTTTTAAATCTGAAAGTGCACGGTGTAAAGACGTTTTTATTCAGAATATAAGTATAAAGAGTTGATTCTGAATCATTGAAATGGGTCATTTTTAAAAGGAGTCCCAAGCCATTTCATGTTAATGTCAAAATGTAACATTAGCATATTGCCCGCCCACTTGTTGGTCTGAATGAAAATGCAAATTCATTATTTGCCACTAGGTGCCACTTTTGGAGTGTTAAAAACTCACAAAAACTGCTTTAAACGAAATCGACCAATAACCGGAGGGGTTTGGAAAAATTGATAGTTGAACAAATCATTTGGGAGACACTGAACAAATAAAGCAAAAAGAAATGCATATTATAAGAAAATATAGTGTTTGACATTGCATGAATGTCAACCTGTTGACTCCCAAAATAAAAATATGAAACTTTCATTACCCATAATAGGGGCATTTTAAAATAAAATCTAATTCAAAATATTATCAGAAACCATAATAGTAATAGTTTTTAATCCCTCTTTTACATTTATTTAGTCAAAACAGAACATATTGTAATATCATTTTGAGTGCTCCACAGGAAAAGAAAGATCATATGATGTGGAACAACATCAAGGTGAGTAAAGGAAGCAGAATTTCCATTTTCCATTCCAACTGTCCCTTTCATAGGAATGCAAAACCAAGTTGTTAAGCATGAAAATATGCAGAAAACAAATAAAAGCAAACTGTAGATTTTACTAAGCTCAGACCTACAGTAAATGTTTTAGAACTATCCAGACTGTGAGCTAACAGAGGTTGTTTTCTCTGATGAGTCCCTGATGTTATTTAGCAACTACAGACATTATTAATTCAAGCCAAGGTAACGATCAATAAAAACATTCCTTGAGTCGCTGCCGCATTTGTGTGTGTGTGTAGAGGATTTGGCAACTCAACCCTGTCGGCTATGTTTTACCTCAGAGCACAAAAACATCTGACACTTCGATTACTGAAGTTCAAAAGCTTTGTGAAGAGAAGGCAGCTGATCCAAAGGTCATCTCGCTGCAGCGTCTTTCACCAACGGAATAAATGCATTTTCTTTTTTTCAGAAACACAGAAAAGGTCTACGAAAGTTCAGGGGTTGTCAGCTTATCACGATTCAGTGCGCTGAAATCTGGGACGTCCTGCTGAATTCTAATGTATCAGATGAGTGCGAGGGGAAGAGGCCAGAGAGATTAATTTTTTTTAATAAGATATGGGATATTTAGGAAGCTTACTTGTAAGCATCGCATTTCACCATAATCTGGCTTCCGCGTTCGGTGAAGAATAGAGGAACAAACAACAAACGTGTTCACTCACGTGTCTGTCCATCTGTCGAGCATTTCAAGCTTGTCTTCTCACATTTGTGACATTCTGATGTTTGTTACTTGGAATTGGATAAAATATCTTTATCCTATAAAATCTTTTCAACTCTAATGAGAGTAAATCACATGGACAGACATCATTCTTTAATCTTCTATCCATTAGTGGGTTTTCCTGTAAGCCACAACATGATGTTGGCGATTTATGGCCTTTGGAAAAAGATCTATTGTTGGTTTTATACTTTTATATTATATAACGAGAATAAAAACTGGACGTCACAACATATATAGTATCTAACTTCTTTGGAAACAGTCATTAGTGGTTTAATACCTAGCAACTGCATAGCAATGCTCTGGAACCACCTGAAAACACCTACGAAACAATGTAGCAGTGCCCTAGCATCCACCCATACACTCTTGCAACCACTTGGACCACCCTAGCAACAGCATAGCATCTAACAACCACCTAACAATGTAACCAACCAGAATAACCTAGCAACCATATAGCACTACCCTAACAAGCATCTTAAACTCCCTAGCAACCACTGAGAACACATCAGCAGCTGCCAGCAGCAATGTATAAAAACTGTTTAGATCACCTTAGCAACCTCATAGCAACCATCCACAGCACTGTAGCATCAAGGCAGGGACTTTCACTTCCTCAAATGTAAAAGTCTAGATTCTTTCTGATATTTTTATGGTTTGTTTCAGAGCTGGGGAGGAACACAGGCTCTCACGAGAGGTTTAAAACACGTGCTGAGTCTGGTGTATTGGTCTGGAATGAGTGCTGAAGTGGAACAGAAATGAGTTAGGATTTTTGCTGGCTGATCTCTCCATCTTTACGTGCCCTAAGTGGCACATCCTCCCTGTGTGTCGCAGCTCGGTCTGGGCTGGGTTGGGCTGGGCCAGTCTGGGTTGCAGCGGGTCTATTTTAGTCTCAGAAGCGTGATAACCTCAACTCCTCTGCTCTTTTAATCTGAGGCCTGAACGAGACGCAGAGCAGCTCTCTTAATTCACTTCTACCTTCGTCTGTCAGTCAAAACGGTGCACAGCACTGAAAAAAGTACTAAAATCTTTACAGTGTGTGTATGCACAATATTGTGTGTGTGTGTGTAAATTTAATATAGATTTTGTTTGATTAAATTTACTTACATATTCATTCATTCAGCCATTTATTTAATTTAATTTAATGAATTTTCTTTTTTTTTTCTTTAAATTTAATTTAATTTAATTGTGATTTCTGAAGGAGAGAATTAGAACAGATACTTTACAAGCCTATTAATAATAACATAAGACAAAAATCCTATGTTACATTAGCAGCTTACATTGTGTGTTATTTTAAAACCGTCCTCGTGTGGAAGGTTTCTAAAACAAACACTGAAACCTATCATGCCCAAGGCCTCATATTTCAATGCTAAACAGAACTTATTTATGGTCTGAGGGTAGAGGCAATCGATTCTTGGATGTAACACAAGAACATGGAACAAAACAACAACACAAACTAGCTAGCTTCTGTTAAAACAGCTTTGCTTTCATTAGCAGCAATCAGCAATGACAAACTTTTCATTTAAAAAAATGGTTCAAATACCTATATTCCATGCATAGCTTTCCTTTTTGATATATTATTAATTTATTTGATTTCTCTCAGCTCTGCACAGTTCATTTGTTATATGTGTAACATTAAACTAGGTAGATCTTGTTCAAGCTTCCCGCTTTCATTGATGTATCATTCAGTACATTCTCAATATGAACAATAAGAGTCATTAAAAATGCAGCTACGGGAAAGCTGGATCGATTATATTCTTTCATATACTGCAAGTCCAATGCAGTGGCCACAATATAGTGCATGAAATATTTAGTTGCCAATATCTGAATTGATTAGCAGTCTTTTTGAAAGCAAAGAAAAATATAGCGAGATGCGCGCCGGGTACAGAAAACATGGTAAAAGAACAGATGTCAACAAGTTCAATGTCCATATTGATATTTTTTTAAACCAGTTGAACAGATCTTGTTTACCAGTAAATATCTTTGAAAATCAGATAAATTGACTTTTGATACACTGTAAAAATAAAATTCAGTGGTTGCCAGAATTTGACCGTAACAAGTAGCCTAAATATAATTAACATTTTAAGTTTTACGGTTTTAAGTTAAATTTACAGTTAAATAGCATAATTTCATTAACTGATGTAATGTTAATATATGAATCAAAGCCCATCACAAGCAGCTTTTAACTAGTAACATATAAAGAAGGTGCTCAGTGTCATTCACGCAAACATTAAACACCATCATGGTGAGACTCATTAAACTGAAATATGCAAAAAAAAAACATTACTTTAACATTACATGTAGCATACAACCCTAATAAACATAACTGATAAGAAAAAACTAAGAAGAAACAATTATTTCAAAGAAAAAACATCATACTCAAACAAAATTTTAAATGCAATGCAGGGTATTCTGGGAATGTCAGTTTACGGTTTTTCCCTGTATATTTTATTATTTTGTATATTTAAAGAAGGTTTTTAGCATAGCATTTTCACAGTTTTTTTACTGTGTAAAATCACATAATTTATTTTTGTGTGTGTATGACCTGTTTTCAGATAGCAGATCTTGAATAATTCTTTTCTCCAAAGTGCCCTATTGGACAGAGAGACTAGGAAAGAAACACTTATTGCCTGTTATTTCCATCTGGCAACATCACTACGATAGCCACAACCTAGAAAGCGGCCAAGACACCATCCACTATCCCTAATTATAGAGCCTAAATTACCAGAGTTAAATTATTGATCAAGGCCACAGTTAATGGTTGTGTCAGATAGTTGATCTCCCATGATTCAAATGCCAAACTCCTGATCCCAGACAACATCGCTCAGCACGTCTGTGATCATTCACACAAATGAACATCCTCATGTGGGTCGGAATGGGAAATTCATTCCCTTCGGCACTCAGGGAACCTTAGATAGTTACTGTAAAACAGTGCGTTCGGGGTAAATATAACGGTGTGTAATGTTTGATGTAAAATGATGACCTGGCACGATCATCTTACAGGTTTGACATTTCAGTAAGTACATATATTCAATTATTTATATCATCGGACATTTGAAAACGTGACATAGATACAGGTTAACCACAGGATGTTATCTTAAAGGAGGAAGCAGGAACTTAAAAGTGAAAAATAGTGTTCTTTATCAAAACCATATATATATATATATATATAATATTTTCATTATTTATTATTAAATGTACAATGATCTAAACATTGTTTATACATAATTTTTGTATATATATATAACTAAATTATTACATTAACTAAATTTTAAATTTTTGTATTTTGTATGTGGGTCAAAGACGTCAAGATATCTGCATCAAAAGAAATTTACAAAAGTGATTTTATGTCCATAGAAAGCACATTAAATGTAAGTAAAGTGTCTATTTTTAAGGTTTCAGATTTTTGGAGAATAAAATGTTGAAATTTGGTTGAAATAATGTTACATTGTCATTCAGTGTAACCCAATATTTATGTAAAAATTCAAACAACATGCTTATTCTGACTGGTACATATTAAAACATATAAAAGAATAAGGGAGCATATTAAATTTTATTGTGTTTTAAATTAGTAAAACATGCTTACTGACAATTGGGCAAAACCTAGGATATTAGCAAATTAAAAAAATGTAAAATTACAACTAATTAATATTTGTGGTAAAAGAAATTACTCTTTTAATGTCATAAATTGATTTTTCTTGTGAATATGCCTGACAAAATTGTTACACGGAATGACATTTTAGTGGGTATCTTCTGTAAATCTGTGAAAAATGTATCATATTTATTTTTTGCTCAGAAAAACAAAAACAATATTGCAACTAAATTAAACAGAAAACGATATATATATATACATACATGAATTTTAACAATCTGTACACCATACTATATCGTAAAGATAAAATATGTTAGAAAAAGACATAAAACTTGACTGTAAGATATTGCTGTCAAACTAGCTTTAGAAGCCTAAACGTGTCAGAACCATCATATAGTAAATATTTAGTAGCGACATATAATGTATTGGTAGTCAAAACATATGGGCTGAATTTATACATGAATCCTTCAGCTACTGTAAGATCTGAGTGACTGTCTAATGTTTCAGTGATGTCTCCATGTCAAGATGACTCTCAGACTTCTGTAACAGACTAAAAATGTTGCTACGCTCTGTTCTTATGTTTGAGGGGGTTCGACTGTCCTCATAGCTAAAAAAAGCATCTGAGACTGCCAGACTGTCTGATCTCTTAGTATAATCAAGTCTATGATCAAGAAACCTTTTTTTTTTTTTTGGCATCCAGAGCATCCAGGCTCAAAGGTTTCTGACACAATCACGTCAAATCACAGCAACTCTAAAGTGCAAGATGATAAAATTCCAGCTGCGATATTCAAAGGAAGAACGAGACTGAAATTTTGATTAGTTAGATGTTTGGCGGTCAGTGTAGTTTTACAACTAACTAATCCATTCTGAGGTTTAAAGCAAGAAGCTACTTCATTAACCTCTAACACTGTCTCTAATCTAAAGTACCATATTTAGCCATGCTGGCTTATTCATTCCAACGGGAGCACTGCACTGCACACACACACACAGAGAGAGAGAGAAATGCATGCAGATATCACACACACACACATACACGCTGTACTGTTCCAGTGACAGATCGGTCGCAGTGTAATACCAGCAGAGAGCCTAAAAGCACATTGATTTAAAAATGGCTGACATCTCTCTCTCTCTCTCTCTCTCTCTCTCTTTCTCTCTGGTGTCTCTGGACCAGTACTGTTCCCGCTTCCACGTTTAAAAGGATTCCTGATCCCATGTGACGTCTATATCTGCAGAATTTCAAACACGCAGACATGTGTCCAAAATAAGTTACTGGTAATCCTTTATGCGCTTATCTTGTAAATGTTCTTTCAGAACATTTCTTTTTTTTTTGATCATATAAAAAAGTATCACTATTTTAAATTGTAAAACAGCTTTCTAATTGAATACATTTTGAATGTAATGTATTACTCTTTTGATGTCAAAATGTAATTTTTAGCAGTAAATTTTATTTGAAATTGAAATATAACAGTTTGTAATATTTCTTTACTGTCACTTTTGAACAATTAAATGAATTATTGCTGAATAAGGTATTCATATATTTATTAACATAATACAGCTTTTTTTGTAAAATTTGTTTTACACACACACACACACACACACACACATATATATATATATATATATATTTAATTGCATCCAAAATAAAAGTTTTTGTTTACATTATATATGTATGTGAACTGTGTATATGTATATTAAAATACACACACATACAGCATTTTGAACATATTTACGTTTATGCATCTATATATTCATATTCTTATATTCTTATATATACATATATTTAATATATAAACGTAACATATTTTTCTTAAATATATGCATGCATGTGTTTTTATTTATATCTAAATAATAAATACATACAGTATACAAACATATATAAACACAAACTTTTATTATGGGCGCGATTAATCGTGATACATATTTAATAAATTTATATTTAATATATTAATACACACACACACACATACATATACAGTATATATGTGTGTGTATGTTGCTAATATATTAAACATATATTAATTTGTAAAAGATTAAAATATTTCAACATTAAAGCATAATAGTGTGATAAACAGTGAAAAACTATTATTGCTCAAAATGGTTAAAAATACAGTCCCTAGTAGTCATAAATAGCATAGCACTGAAGCCAAAGTGGTGTGAAGAAGGAAGTCTGTTGTGTGGAGGGAACAGGAGTGGGAGGATGGAGTGAAGTCCATTCATCCCCATCTCTCTCTCTCTCTCTCTCTCAGACTGAACTCAGCTGTGGATCTATACAGCAATGGAGTGGAGCTTAAACTGATCCTGGTTCGTTCACTCTACTGGCTGGGAATGTTGTGTATATTCCAAAGGTGGGGTGAGAGGGGAAGGCAAGCAGTCAGTGGAGCGATAGAGAGAGAGAGCTGATGAAAAAGGAGTTGCAGCGGTGGCTACAGGGATAGTGTGTTCTGAAGAGAATGTCAGTTCATTAGGAAGTAGTCCAGTGTGCTTCTGTCCACTGTTGAAGGTCATCTGCCAAATGAGTAAATGAAATATAGAGCGATGGGAACAGATAGAGAGAAAAAGAGGGTGGATAGAGAGACTTGGCAGCAATTTGGCAATGTGTACTGAGACTGCAGTCTGGATGGATTAGGACATGATAGAGAGAGAGAAAGAGGCAGTAAGATCATGGAAGAGGATCTGCAGTGGTAAGGCTACAGAAATCTGGGCCGGTTTTGCTAGATTTTGATGAGAAATAGTTTATCTCTGGCATTTGATTGCAGAATTTAGTGTTTTGGCAAACCTCAGAACAGTATGAGATGTTGAGATCTCTTTTGAAACTCTAAATATTCATGTAAGATTCCTTTACTGACTGAGAGAAAGAGGAGAGGCAGACAGCTTTAGTGAAAGTCTTCATTTCCTTTCCATTTCATTGCTGTCTATGAACAACTCTTAAGAGCTCTTTATAACAAATCAGTCACAAATGATTATTAATGACTCAGTCTGAACTTGTGTTAACTCATTAAATCAGCAAGAGCACTTCATCTCCATTGTTTGTTTTTTCTTTGTTAAATGTTGGTACATTTTTCATATACAGTGCCTTTTTTCCCCACATTTTGTTATGTTGCTGCCTTATGTTAAACTGCTTTAAATTACTTTTTTCCCACAACAACCTATACACTATACACCATAACTGTACAGCAAAAAAACATATGTCCCAGCTAAAATGAAACAATTTTAGTTTTATATTTTTAATAAATGTGCAAAGATGATGGTGTATAGAGTGTAGATTGATGTGGAAAAAAAGTAATTTAAAGCAGTTTAACATTAAGTCCGCAGCATGACAAAATGTGAAAATAATGAAGGGGTATGAATACTTTCGTAAGGCACTGTAAATGAAAAATGTAAAAACTTTTATTTTAAAAAAACTTATATTTAAAAAAAGAAAAAACAATGGAGATGAATATTTCAAAAAGTTTGATATTTTTGCTTAGTATATAGTTAATATATAAGCCTAGAGTGAAAGTGGAACTGAACTAATTAAGAGCTGGTTCTTTATAACGAATCATTTATAAATGATTCAGTCCTGAACTCATGTTATTTAATTAACTAAATGAATAGAAGCACTTATACTTAATGAACAGCCCATTTTTATTTATTTATTTATTTTATTATTATTTATTATTATCATAAATAAATTAATATTATAAAAAGTATTATATTTTTGCTTAATATATAGTTAAAACCAGGTATTGAGGATGTATTCAAACACTAAAAGAATCGTTATTGAAATACGTTGGGTTTTTTTATGGTGTCTCCTTCACTTAGGATTTTTAAAATGTAGGTGGAACTGAATGAAAGAATCAGTGACTCTTCAGAGCCAGTTCTTTAAAACAAATCAATCACAAATGAATGATTCAGTTTTGAACTCATGCTGTTCACCTCACTAAATCACTGAACTAATACAAATATTTTTGTAAAAAAGTATTATATTTTTGTTTAGTAGTATATAGTTAAGACTGGTTAACTTATTAAGGATGAACTCAAGTACTAAAAGACTCGTTATTGGGATTGAACTTGTTTTCTTGTGTTTACTTGTTTTTGTGGCGTCTGCTTTTGCTAATCGTTTCAGAGTGCAAGCATAACATGATTATTATAAATTCCCAAGATCTGTAAATTCATGTCTGGACGACACTCACGCACAGTTGAGCCATGAAAGAGAAATGCACAAACATGAAAGAGGGTGAATAAAGAGGCTTAATTTCTCCTGAGAGTGTAACACCGCAAAGACTTCTTAAAGGAGGATTTGAATTTTCTACCCTCTTTCTCTGAAGAGCATCTGTCCTGTTTTTAGTGTCGCTCTCTCTATCGCATGTCTTGCTGCATTACTTAACAGCTCTTGGTCTCTGTGCAAAAATCCAGCAGAGATATTAAGCTCGGGCTTTTCATAACCATGCATAAAAATCATTTCCCCTTGGGCCTCCTTTTCAACCATCTATGTCATCATCACCATCCCATTATCATCACGATCACAATGAAAGTGTGATCAATTCAGTTACACTCGAGGTATGAAAATACGCTATTGTATAAAACCTTCTTCACTCATTGTGACATCTTCAAGATTTGAGTGGATTTTCATTGACAATTGTGTCATTTTTTTACATGTGTGGAAGAAACTATAGCGCTGTTTTCTTGCAGAAGCTCATTTTGTTTTGGCCCGATTCCAACTCATCACACTATAAGGTGACAATCCGTTTAATTCTAAAAGGATTACTCCAATTTTAGTTCAGTTCTAGAACAACTTGCGTTAGCCTGACAACATGCTTCATGAACTTTAGCACATTAGCATGGTTAGCACATTAATATCAGTTGTATAAATGATCACCTTGTTTAAAGATTGCTTTCAGCTACAGTACATATCGGTAATTGGAAGTTTCCCATGGGAGCATAATACAGATGGGCAAAAAATCTGTGACAAATGTAACTCATTCCTTCGCATCAAAAGACACGTCTCAGTACATTAACGCCACAACCCACTTGGCAACAAGACATTAGCGTACCAATACATTATAATGAATCAACCTTGGTGCCATTATGTCATTCCTCAAGATTCTGAGACCCAAACAACTTTGCAGCAGTGCATGTGTTGCCAGATCAAGACTGCTGATCATTCAAACCTTTAATATTAGTGCTTATATATGGAATTTTGGGGGAGTTATGTACCTACTACCATGTATCTACTACCAGATATGAGCTATAAATACACAGCTGGATTTAATTTAAGGTCTGATAGAGTATAGATCTGATAAGTGTAGTAGAACATGGCTAAAACTGCTACTTTGGTGTTGTTACCTTTATTACTGTATGTATTTAGACAAGAAGTAAAGTGGTGGACAGAATCAGGAAGGGGCCATGAGTCAGGATTTGAACTCGGGATGAGTTGGCATGGTGTCTACGAGTCTATTGGTGCACACAAAAAAAATCAATATTGATTCTTTTTACTTCTTAATGCAAATAGTTGGTGTTTTTTCTGCATTATTTATCATTACGTAATATCTAAAAAGCATAAAAATATTTTCTTTTCATCTTTCAATCCTTATGAAAGGACTTTCCTTTTCAGGTGACATAATCAAGGCTGCATAAGTTTCAACCAGTCAGTGTTGTCTGTGTTTTAGGAGGGGAGGAGTCTCTTGTGAATGACTACAGACTCTGGTAGGAAATGGCACTTTTTATGATCCAAGCATTTCCTGAATAATTCTTCTGTTTTACTGATTGATGTATTGATTGATTTATTGATTGGTTGGTTGGTTGTTTGGTCGTTTAATTGATTAGTTGGTTGGTTGGTGGATTGGTTAGTTGAGTGGTTGCTTGCTTAATTGACTGAAAACTTTATTATTATTGATGAAAAAGGTTGCGCTGCTTTTTTTTTTTTTGTGGAAACTGTATATATATATATGGGTAGTTGACCTACCAATGTGTCATATGATGTGACAGAAAAATGTAAAAAAACAAACAAAAAAAACTAACATTAGACTTCTCTAATGCTATAACTCTAAGAATGAAGATACATTTTGCTCCAATTTTTATTTGTCAACTACCCATATATATATATATATATATAGCTCAAAGGAACATCATTTTTTTAAGACATAATTCTTTTGTGACATTACTTATTTACTTAAAAATCTTATTGAACTTTTGAAAGGTAGTCTGCATCAAATTATGGAACCAAAACAGGTTGGAAATATTTCTTCAGGTTGACTAAGCCATGATCTCTACTTGTACAAGCTCAGCATTCACTCACAGTGTCAAAATGTCACAGATTAATTTCTAGGTTGTGTCCTGGTTTCACACGGTTCCCTGGTGTGCATGTTTATGGCAGCAGGACTTGCATGCGTGTTCACCCACCGGTCCACATCTACAGCAGCAGCTAGAAAATAAAACAGATTATGCTAATCTGAGGAATTATCAGTCTTAAATAGTCCATGTTCCTCCTTCATTATCCAGAGTGGTCTTGCAGATGGAACGTCAACATGCGTTAAAGCTGCTCGGTGTAAATCAACAGCTTGCTGACAGAGTCACAGCTTAAAAGAATCTCAATGTCAGCGTGGAATAACGCTTTATTTTTCATTTTAATTAATCTGATTAAGTAATATTAATCTGCCTGAATGAAGACAACAGTTATCCCATTGGGATTGTAAATCTAAGTCTGCGTTAGTCACACTGTGTCCTACACTCCACATAAACAATGCAGTCACCTTAATGAACTTTTGCTGCTGTAGTTTCTGCTTTAGCCAACAGGGGGCAGCACATGGAAAAATGGGCTTTTGGGTGATTCAGCATTTCCGTACCATAAGTTTCTTACCAAATGGGTAAGTGCTTTAAGGTAGTGAAGTATAACTAAAGACCTAAAGCCCCAGCGGCCTGTTCCTTCGAAGGAAAGAACCCCAGTTGGTGCTCTTTAAATGTCACGGAAAACAGACAAATCTCATGTTGTGGTTAAAAGCAGTGGGGTGAGAAATAGTTGAGTTTCCAAAAACGGAAGCGTCCAAGTCCATCCCCACTGGCACACTGAACGGCGCAGTGCAGAAGGAAGCAGGGGATATTCTCTAATAATTGGATCTAGAAAAGGAGCATCTTCACACACACACAAAAAAACCTCAGGTGAAAATAATCCAGCTACCTTCTTGCCAAGGAGGTAGATAATGAATTATTGAATCAGATCCCACATCTGCCGCTTATGGGGATTTAACCAGTGCCATAGACAAAAATAATAATAATGCTGTGGTAGTTTCTTTGTTTTTATCGTTAGTGGTGTATCAAAGCATGTCGTTTGTAGAGCAGTGATGTAGTATTATGTTAAGTGATCATACAAAAATAGATTTTGCATACACACTTTTTATACTGAATAAAGTATCACAGGTTGCAAAAAATATTAAGCAGCACAACTGTTTCCAACATCGATAATGAATCAGCAAATTACAATGATTTCTCAAATGTCATATGACACTCATCAGTAATATCTGATCAATAATCAGTAATTCATCAGTAATAACTGATGAAAAATCAGCTTTGCCACCACTGGAATAAATTCTATTTTAAGGGTTATTCAAATACAAAAATGTTATTTTAAATTGTAATAATATTTAAAAATAATAAAGCCATGATGTTCAAAAAATACTGTGTTTATATATATATATATTTTACTTTTTTATATTTACATCTAAATTTATATATATCATATTATTTAGGTCTAAATCAAGTTTTTATAATAATCTCATTTGTAGCAGTAGCAAACTTTCATGTACTTATTAAATTAATTATAATAAAATTGGTTTAAGGGGTATGTTAATGCAATTTCCTGGTGATGATCTGATCATACACTGCACTTTGGTGTAGAAAAAAAAATTCAATCAGATATTGCTTGTAAATTTTACAAATAATTACAAAGAATCAGGAAGTGAAACACTGATATTAAACATGAAATTTTGAAGGCAAAATAGAAATGGCATTTTCTTGTCAAAATTTTCTTAAAAAAAAAAAATACATAACATTGTACACCAAAATTGTAAATAAAACAGTATTTCCAGTCATTACAGATGTGCATCAAGATGAAATGCACATCAGGTTCACTGCATATATAACACTCAATGAACAGATGTTACTGTACATCTAAGCTGATCTGCAGCGTAAGACCATGATGCATAAGCATCTGTGTAATTACAGTGTGTCAGGCGCTATTAGATATACACACGCACACAAACATACACAAAACACAGGACAGACAGGCAAAGAGACCAAAAGAGACAGAGCGTGAGACGCCGAACACTGAGGGCGAAAACCATGTTTACGAAAAATGTTTTAATCTGCCATTTTCCCTAAACTCACTGGAGAATGAAGCAGCAGTGTAATAATTTGCTTTGGGTAAGAGATTGGTTCAGCGTTGCTCTGTGTTTATGGTTTTTCCCAGCATCCCGTTCTCCTTTGGGGCGAAGAGAGGCTGGTGCCCACGGGCAACGAGCGACGAAACAACTAGTACTTGTTTATCCTCCTGCGAGCTGCAGTGCCGCTGTTTGCCTGCTCTTCCGTACGGTGCAGCACGGGCCAGTTTTGGGCAAAGATTAATTGTTAATTGAGAGGAAGAGAGGAGAAATTGCATTAGCATGCCTGGACAAAAGGGAACCTCTTGAGAAATCTAATTAAGCAAAGACACACGAGTTTAAAGAGCAAGGAAAAAAACAACCTGGCCCTTGGAATTTATCTTCTCATAGTATGACTACTGATCAGCACATAATGGAGGCTAGCAAAATATTTATATTCTTATAAATATTTCCTCTTCAAATTCTTAAGGTTAGGTTTAGTAATATTATTTAATATATTTTTTTATAAAAGCATATATACTATGTAACAGTACATAATAATATAATTATGTATTAATAAAGAAATGAAAATTGTGAAAAATCACTATATTATTACCTCAATAATATAGGAAATTATCAATAGGTCAGTATCATTAAAAGTGTGAAGAAATGTCTATCAAAATCATTCAAATAAACATTTCTAAAATGCATATGATAAAAAATTAAGACAGTAATTTAATTCCAGTTATTTTATAAAATTCAATTTAAAATTATATATATATATAAAGACAATTATTTCAAGAGAAAGTTTTATCTTGTTTTATTCCATTTTTTTTCTTTTTTCTCTTCTTTTGATGGAATAGTAAATTACTCTGAAGGGAATGTATTGCGCAAAAAAGTAAATAAATAAATGGGGGGGGGGGTTGTTATGTAAATAATTTATATTATAATATGTATAATATAAATAATAATTTTGATTAAAAAATGTATGATTAAATCTTCCAATTCTCTCTTATAGCATCTTAATAATCTCTGATTTAAAGATTTAATATGATCTGTACATTTCCTTCCGGGATTGACCAGATTCAGTGGATACTGACGTCAAGAGAACTGTACAATATGCTTAAATATAAAGCCTTATAATACTTAAAATCCTATTATATCTTACCTAATACCAAAATACTATAAGTGTACATTGTTGTTTGAGAATGAATCTCATCTACAGACATTGATTAGATTCTCAGGACATTATAGGACTTCCAAACCTGTGTCCAAACAGCCAGTCACATACACTCGCCGCGTGATGAGAGCTTTTAGCCTGTTGAGGAAGGCAGACAGCTTTCACACACACACATACATAGAGTGATGCGGATATTGAGTGGCTCAAGAGGCTTGTGTAAGAAATAATGCTTCAGCCAATTAGGAGTGGCACTTTAACCTGCTATTTGCATATTTAAAAATATATACTGTATATGTATATAGTTATACATAAATAACTATATTAACAAAAATATTTATGAACTATATTAATTTATTCCTGTAATGGCAATTTTAAAAGACTTATGTTTAAAATGTATTATTACTACTATTATTATATTTCTTTATTTATTTAATACAAATATTTTTGTGGGGGAAAAGTTTCATACATGTATCATTCAATATTTTGTTTGTATGTATGTACGTATTTATTTTTTTATTTATTAAGTGACATTTACAATATTACATTTATCATTACATCTTTCAGATTTGTTTTTTGTTTTGGGGGTTTCAAATAAATGCTGCCACCTAGGACTTTCTATAAAAAAAATCACTTTTTCCACAAAAAAGGTTTTCAGCAATGATTAATAGAACAATTATAAATGTTTGAACACCAATAATAATTGACAATAATTGAATACCAAATCAGCATATTATAATGATTTCTGAAGGATCATGTTACATTGAAGACTGGAATAATGATGCTGGAAGTTCAGCTTCTACATCAAAGGAATAAATTACATTTTTAATATTTAAAAAGAAAACTAAAGTTATTTTAAAATAAAACGAGGAAAAATAAGAAAGTTATTTTAAACCTAATAATATTTCACAATATTACTGTTTGTACTGTATTTTAGAGCAAATAAATTTAGCTTTGGTGAGCATAAGAGACATATGAAAATATGAAAGCAGTTTCTCTAGTTTTATTTGCCCTCATGTTAGCACACAAACAAATAAGTAAATAAGTTTCCTCCAAATCTGAGGATAGAATTGCACATAAATCACTGGAAACTTGTTGTCAAGATAACCAGCTCAAGCTGACTCAGCCGACTTCTGCTTTCAGGGATTGGATGGTGATAGAAGCCGTTGCGTCTTAAAGGTGTGACTGAACTGTTTGTGCTATGGTTTCTAATACTTGGCACAGATGCAAGATCTCGCTGAGGAGGCAAACAGGCAATATCCTCAGCTGCCCTCACCTAGCATTAACTCCCTCACCTAGCATAGCCTCCTGACACCTGTGTGCCACGCAGGGGCGGGACGTTTTAGGAAAAAGGATGAGTCACCAGAAACAGACACAGGTGCTTTGAAAAACACACAGGTAGACGACAAAACACAGTCTGACTAACAACACCGGAAACCAACCAAAGTGATGTAGTCACTTCTCAGGAGCAACATTTACTCTGAGATTTGGTGACCTTTTGTTTTAGAAGGGGTGGTATTGACCCATCGATTGTGACATTTGAATGCACTGTGTATTTCTGAGCTGCTGAGCACCTAGACAGTTGCCAAACCTACATGAATCAAGTTACAATTAAAGGAATATTCGTACATTTGTTTTGAATAGTTATTAATGAATTATTTGTTATTTTATTGTAAATAATTGATTTAACTGCACATTTAAACATCAATAAAATAAACTGATTTAAATGTATATTTGAAAATATTATTATTAATTTGCATTTTTATTAATTAATAAACTGTAAATAAATTTTTTATTTTCAGATTTGTGAGGCTTTCCTCAAGGGTGCAGTCCGATCTGAAACCTGCACAACATCCCTCAGGATCCTCACTGTCCTCACTAAAACAAAAAATAAAAATACCTGCAGGTGAAATTGGGCCTTGTCGGATGATAGTTTACTGTAATAGTGGCATCATTAAGTACCTCTCTGCCCCCTACAGTGCTCCTTCCCTAAATGAGCTCAGTATGTGGGTCTGATTTTCCCCTTTTAGATGAATTTAGCAGCTCACTGATGAATCATTCTGCTTGAATTTCTCCCATGCTTAAAGAGACCGCATCATTGGACTGAAGTTCATGATCTTCTGTGACCTGTTATGGCGCTTTTCCACTGCATAGTACGGCACGGTACGGTTCAGTACAGCTCACTTTTGGGGGGTTTTCCACTG
>JAUMHE010000077.1:4024164-4050713 GCA_032359235.1 Enteromius mattozi
AGCCGAACTGAGCCGTGCCGTGCCGTAACGAGCCGTGCCGAGCCGAGTCGTACCACGCAGTGGAAAAGCGCCATTAGGTTCTGATGCATGAGGTGGTTTACATGCAACCCATCACTGTAGCAACAAATCACTGTAGCTATTCCTGCACTTTTATTTTAAAGTCCTCTCACGATGTTATTTAAGATATCTGACAGCAAAACATTTAGTTTTCATCCTCTTTTCACAGTTTTTGCTACTGTACCTTTAAGATTTCTATATGTTAATAGCTCTGTTATGCTTGGCAAACCTCTGTATACTGGCATACTTAACACTGTGGTTTATCAGGACAGACTAAGCATGTAAATACTGAATATGCATTGATATGCAAATATTGCAAGGTGAATGTTAATATGCTTATGGTTGTGATATCATAACTTCTGAAAAAGCTGTATTTGCATCTTCGCTTGGGGAGGGAGATTTGTGTTGAACTCTGAATATAGATGAAGTATGGATGTTTTTTATGAGATTTTAACATGTGTACATTGTATCATATATATATGGATGGATTAGATGGTGTAGTTACCTGTGCTGGGCAATGAGAGGGGAACAGCTGTGTTTTGTTTTGTTGTTTGTTGGTTCTACACTGATACACACACACACACACACCAGAGCACACAAAACACTGGTGTGAGAGCAAATGGACAGATGTGACCGTCATTGACTGGGGGATTCGAGCGTTCACTTGTCTCCCCACCCTCGTCTGTTTGTTTTTTTCCAAAATCACACTGAATGTCCAATCCCTCCTGTTTTTTCTCCATTACCTCTTTTCTTTCCATTCTTTCTATTTAATGTACCGCCCATGCATGCTTGTTCCTCTCTGTCCCAATCCAAATAGCATAAGATAAGCTTTTAAGAGCATTTCAGGGCCAGAGTATAAAGCAAGGATGATGATCCCCTTGAAGAGAAAAGAGGAGCTTCTATAACATGTCTTTTTGTCTCAGTATTTGCATTACCCGTGTCAGCTATGATAGCCTTTATGGAGATTCCTGATGTTTGTGAATTAGTTTCAGCTGCTGCTACTTGTTTATGTAAGTGCTGTATTAAAACAATGCCACTATATTCAAAAGTTTGAGGTCAGTAATATTAAGAAATGAAAGCCTGTATTTAGCAAGGACATAATGATCAAATAAATGCAGCCTTGGTGATTATAAGAGGCAAAATATTGACTCCAAACCTTTTGAACTGTGATGTATTTACTAAAAAACTTAAAAGGTCTGATGTGACATATTGAACTATAAATCCAATATGTGAATACAGTAACCTATCGTTTTGAAACCCTGAAAATTATACCAAGGAATGTAAGGTATTCTGGTCAATAGACCCTATTCAGGAAACAGGAGCAGAATGAATTGTATGTGAAACCATTGTTATGTAAATTGCCACATTCAGTGCAATGCAAACATGAATAGATTTCCAAACCATTTACACAGAAATAGTACAGAAAACCTTCGTAGCAAATGTGTGCACTATTCCACCTCCCCTCCCCCTCTACTTAGGTGTCTCATCAGGAGAGAAACAGACACAGAGGAAGTGAGAGACAGGAAGTAAAAGAGTGATAAAGCAAGGTTAAGTGAAAACAAAAAGAAGCAAAGCTAGATATTGCAAAGAAGATGGAGTAGGTAAGGAAATGAAACCAAGATATGGAGAAAGGAAATGCTCATACAGCAAATGCATAAGAAACAGATGTGAGATTGCGTGTGCACGACCAACCCAATATAACTACATTTTCTGTAAACCCTTCGAGCTCCACTGAACATCACGTCTGCTCTGCGTCGACCTCTTGATTCACACTCCAGGTTTGATTAAAGCCCATTTAGACTGCACCATGTCACACTGCGGCATCGTGATCCATGCGCTAACTCATGCCACAGCTGTGTTTGAGCGAATCACGGTACCGTGACTTCATTCAACATGGCGGTAAATCCACAGAGGCGTATAGACTGCGGTATATAGTGCACAGACCTGCTCACGGCAGGATTTGGACAGAGATAGCAAACCAGGGAATCACAGCGTGTGCCAGGAGCACAACCCGAGGTCGGGAATAAACACGCGCTTGATCCTGACAATCAAAACATCTCTCTGAGAAGAGGGTGGGGGAGGTTTACAGCTAACTGAGAGTGTAAATATGCAGTAATGTATTCAACATGCAATATATATAGATATAAATATGCAAGTAGCGCCTTGTTTTTCTCTATAAATTGCTTTGTCAAAAAGAAATTGCATGGCAGTGAGAGGTCAGAAAAGAAGACAGGGAGAGACAGGGCTGATAGTCATTTCCCAGAATCCATCAGTGCAGCATGAGAGAGGGGAAATTGTGTGTATAATGCGGATGCTTCCGGGGATGCCGTAAATAAGTGCTTAGTAAAGCCTGTGGCCTGTTTTAGCCGGTGCTTCTGGGTTACTACCAAAATATACATTTAGTGTTCAAGGTTCAAACACACACTTAACCCTAAACGTTTGCATGTTTCTCACCCCAAACCATTAGCATTTAAACATGCCTCTACCTACGTTTAGATTCATTTTAACTGAAGGTAGAGGCTGTTTTTTTAATTAGCCTAGGTTGTATTATGAATATAATTACAGTAAGATTTTTGATTAATAAAGACAGATTGTTGCACAATACTATGTTAACACCTCAAAACTGTTACCACGGTGCATGATTTGTAAACAAACACATTTTGACAGTGCCATCACATCACTAGCTCCATATGTAAGGCTTTTCTAAGGTGGTAAACTTGCTTGTTAGTCCACCTAGTACAGTGTTAGTAAAGCTCCTGGGTATGAATCTTATGAAGCAAGTCACAACACTGGATAAATAAAGTCAAATTTTTGTAAAAGCAAGCTATTGTTGCTTCACCAAATGTGTTTTTAGCTCGTGTGTGATTTTCTTAACATTATCAGAGCAACGAAGGATTAATCTTTTAGCATCTCTCACTGGATATTTCATTTCAGAACTACCACTACCCAGCTAACAGGGAACGTTCTCGTAATTTTGGCTAACGTTCTCTAAAGGTTCTCTCAAAGTTATCAAAAAACTTTCTTGCATAACGTTAGTAAAACGTTTCCTTAACGTTATCTGCCATGGATAAACTTTCTAAAAACGTTAGCATTAGAAACATTGTCACTGAGTTGTTAATGGAACGTTCTAAACATGTTAGGATGAAAACGTTATTGCATTGTTGGTGGAACGTTTTAAAAACGTTGGCATAGAAACATCATAAATACATCATTAAATAACGTTCTTAGAACATTAGTATAACAAGAGAATGAAACATTCTAAAAACATTTTTAATGACGTTAATACAACATCTAAAAACTCCACGTTTTGAACATTTTAAGAACATTCAAACAATGACATTTTTATATCTTAATGGTAACATTACGGGAACGTTTTTATAACATAAAATTGTTAGCTGGGTATACTTTATATGCTGGCTCTGTAATAAAATGTTGCCAGATTAATCTGTTTCAGATAAAACTGAATGCTTTTAGTTCCACTAGACATTACACTTTAAAACTGTTGCAAGTGGCATTTTTTTGCAATGTGACTACATTGTAAATCCCTTATATTTATAATGTATCATGCTAGAAACTGCATAGCAATATCTTAGAAACCACTTAGCAACAGTTTGGCAATCACACACAACACCTTAGCATCATGACGGTGAGTTTTTAGCACTAGGTGTTTTTGGCAATGTTTTTGTGTTCTCTCTGCACAAGCGTAAAGAAAAATGTTAATGGAGTCCCTGTCTCAACTAATCCAATGGTAGATGTGGAGCAGAAAACAATAGTAATGAATCAACCGTGATTACTGTCAGCCACTCTAGTTTGTTTTACTCTTCCTGAAAGGTACATCTGTATTTCAATTAGGTAAGATCAGAAAGCGTCGACTCTGCTCTCTACCAGTCCAGACTTGGGCTTCTGCCAGCTGAAGAGAATGACGAACTGGCTTTAAGAGTTTAATAATCCACATGGCACCAAAACATAGAGCGATCTCTTCCTTCTCCAGCTTTCAAACCTCTGATGTTGCATTTTGTTTTTACCTTGTAAAGATCAACTAACCATATCTTTTTTTATCAGTTGTCTGAGTTGGGTTAACTTTCATAACATAAGCTATAATTTACTGTACAACTGGCTAGGGATAATAGCAGGTGGGAAACAGAAACATGCAGTGTTTTTCAGATGAAAGTGACCTTAAAGTGCACCAACGCTCTGAAACCAGCCAGTTGGGGAGGGCTTGCAAACCATATGCGTCATGTGAAGATTAATGCTTTGTATTGTAGCTTTGGGTGTCTCAGACAGAGGTAGGAGTGAAGTGCTCTAGCATAAATGCCAAGGCATTTAATAGTTTTGCTCAATTGCTCTCCCAGCGTTGAAGAGGTCGGATCTCACTCCCCAATGCTGCTCTTGAGGTGTCGCTGAGGGCTAAGCAGCAGATATGCTTACCTTAACCCCCAAATAAGTCTCTCCACCTCTAAAAAGTGTGCGTTCTGCATGCTGCAGAACAACACCTGAGCTCAAAGAACCTTGGGTCGATTGCGTCAAACACATGCACACACACCTAAACGCGTACAATGTCAACTAACATCTCTTCTGGTTCATACTGCAAGCTAACAAATCCAAGACGTGTTACTAAAGGCCATCTGCGTCATAGTTCACTCACACACTCATACACACGCTGTCCCCTCACCTCCTCCCACTGGTGGATGTATCTGATGAGGCGTGAAAGCCTGAGAAGACGGAGCAAGCTGAGGATTTTGGTGAAGCGTACGATACGCAGCGCTCGGGCCGTCTTGTAGACCTCCGAATCGAAGCCTTTCTCCACTATTAGAAAGATATAATCCACCGGGATAGAGGACAGGAAGTCTACCACGAACCAACTCTTTAGGTAGTTCATCTTAATGACCTTTGGGTCCAGGATGATCTCTGAGCTCTCCTCGTTCACAATTCCCGTTCGGAAGTTCATGACCAGGTCCACCAGGAAGATGGTGTCTGAGGCCACGTTGAAGATGAGCCAGCTGGTGGTGGTTTGCTCGGAAAAGAAGGTAATTCCCACAGGAATGATAATTAGATTCCCCATCATCATGATGAGCATTATCAAGTCCCAGTAGAACCTGTAGGGGAGACAGAAAGTGACGTGTTAAAGTGGAACCAATTGAAGGCAAAACTGTTTTTCTCCCAGCAAAATCAGAATTGAAAAATTGGTTCTCTTTTGATTTCTAAGTACAGATTTAAACTGATTTCACACCTCACAGGAAGTTGAATTGGAATATGAATTATAATGACAGGAAGAGGTGTCTACGGAACTGTAGTTCAGCACAGTAAAATGAATTATGGGAAATGAAGTGTTTTTGTACCCTGATCCACAAAAGGTAATTTATTGATTATATAATATGATGATACATACCATTCCAAAGTTAGGGATGTCAGTAAGACATTTTAAAAATAAGTTCATAATTTTATGCAGCAAGGATGTCGTGACAGTAAAGACTTTTACATTGTTACAAAAAAAGTGATTTTTGTTAACTTTCAACAAAAAACATTTATAATAAGAAGAAATGTTTCTTGAGCACCAAAACAGTATATTGGAACTATTACAAATAAATTCCACTTTCAAAAATGTTAACATTTATATTCAACAATATAACAGTTATTTAAAATTGCAATAATATTTCTTATTAAACTTACTGACCGCAAACTTCTGGTGGCATTTGAAAATTTTTAAGGCACATTTAAGGCTTTGTAATCTTTTCATAAACCATTTTGTCTTGATAAACTTAAAAAAACAGTTGCACGTTTATAATTGCACGTTTGTAATTCCTCTTGCTTTCATCTAAATTCGAAATGAAATATTTCCTTTCTGTTTACTACCTCAATTAAAACTGGAATTTCTAAAGAATTCTGATTTAATTTCTGAATAAAACATGACCCTCCAGCCCGTACCGGCATGAATTTCCTGGTTTGGATACATCGGCATCCCATCCATTCCAGACCAGCATCCACAACACAACATTTGGTCTTTTCAGTGCATTTCTAGTCAAACTTTCTAGTCAAACTCCATTACCTTGACTATCAAAGAATTACCCACAAATTGACTTCACAAAAGCACCTTCACATTCCTTCCCATCCTGATTCTATTCCCGATAGCAGGAAAATGCTAGCCCTGTTCAGCATGAAGATGATGTAGCAGGACTGGCAAGATTAAATTCCTGCTCTTTTCTGCTGGAATGCCCTCATTGCGACGACCCTCAGATATCTGTGATGTTTCTCTGGGTCCTGTCTAACAGACTTCCTTCAGCGATCAGTACAGCTCGCGCCTGCAGTCCGCACATGATGCACTACAGCTCATTTCCCTGTCGCTTTTGATATCACCGCCAACACTTCCTGCTGGATTGCCGCCCTGTGACAGCGCAGCACGGCTCGCGCTTTGCTCTCTGGATGAGGAGGCAAAGAGCCACAGGACCGAAAAGGCAAAAGGGCAATTGTAACATGAGAGGGTTTCCCTCTCTTATGTGAGAGTTGTATGTTTACAACTGTGTGTGCGCGACATTCTGCTTGGCTTTGCTTTGCTTGTACAATATGCAGAAAGCTAATTGAAGGTACAGGCTGTAATTGCTGAGGCAGCAGCACTTGAACCCTCAGGAATTAGCTTGTGTTTTGAAAACATGTGAATGGAGCCACCATAGGGATGAATGGAATCGCAGCCGCCGATTGAAGGTGTTTGTTGATGCAGTACCACTAGCGACCTGCTGGGCCCAGCAATTACACAGTACGCACTTTTGCTAACAGTCTAGCAAAGCAATAGAAGCAGCTTTTGTGTTCCAAAAGTCCTCAAACAGCCCACTGGATAATGGATAAAACACAAATGATGTCAGTTGCTATACAGTAGACCTCATAAATAAACATTCCTATTTCAAATCAATGCCTTTGAACTATCCATTGAGCAAAGAATAAAAAAATATTAAGCAGCACTATTAAAGTGATTTCTGAAGAATCACGTGACACTGAAGACTGGAGTATTGATGCTAAAATTCAGCTTTGCATTACAGAAATGAATTAGAAAATGGTTCTATAACAAAATTACTGTTTTTACTGTATTTTGGTCAAACATATAAACCCCAAATTTTGAACGGTAGTGTATAAACATCTAAATGATGTTAAAAATTATGAGCATTTATCACTGGACCTCTATTATTTTGTTTGGTAGCCTACAGTAAACCTGATGTTATATAATCATAATGTAAAATGTTACATTTTGAAAAGCTCACAAAATTATTATCAGCTGTAGTCTGTGATATTCTGCAGTCTCAGTATGTCCTTCATTCTCTCTCTTCACCAGAGCGCTGAACTCGTGAGAGATTTTCAGTTGCTTGGCAGAAGATGCAGCGCACAGCTCGTACAGCGAGAAGAATCGCATTATGATTTCAAACCTTCAGTGTTACGTAACAAGACACCCAGTGTTAAACAGACATGCGAAGAATTGAAGGACAAAACGTTATTTCATTAATTCCAAATCTGAGGAAACAAAAGAAAACGACTCAGTATGCTTAATCATCAAGATATTACTGTTTGTTTTTAAATAGTTATTCATTTATTTTTAGTTATTTAGAACTGATCCTCATCTTTGATTCTAATTTACTGATAATGCTGTCAAAGTCATTTCTAACAGCAGTAACTGTGGGCTGTTTTGATATCGACTGGTCAAGAAGACACTTCTGATAAATAACGAAACGTCAGCCCGCCTCCATTTTCATGTCTCACAGTGTTTGTCTGCCTTGTCAGACCGGACATGTCGCTGAAATGGCTACAGACTCTGCAACACAAGTCGTTAATGAATGTTTTGCTTCTCAACATCTATTTAGCACAGGTTAAAGACTTCCATTGTCATTTCGCAAGCGCAAAACTAATGTTTGACAACAAGCCAAACCAAACACAAGTGAAGTAATTAGCGAACACTGCTACGTTGGTGGTATTACTCATGCCACCTAATGTGAAGAAATCTTCCTCAGCACAAAGTGGAAAAATAGCTATTTTTTATGTCTGCCTTGAGCAGACATGAGTCAGCTTTCTGAACGCTCTCTGATAGGAGTCCAGCAGACAATAGAAGAGATTTTTTTTGCAATGCTGAAATGTTCAGAGGTCAGTATAACGTACATGCGTATGCTGTAATTGCATTAATGTAGCCTCTGTGTCTTGTAAAAACGAAAGCCAGACGTATTTTGACGGGCGCCGGACTGGCCTAGAGAATCATACAAAATGTCCCGGCTGCTGATAACGGCATACATCCATGAACTAAAATAGATGCTTTCAAGAATCCTATCTCATGCTAAAAACCCCTGGCTGGTGCCTCCGATGAGGCCGATGCACTTGGCTGTAATGGATCTGAGCGAATGAGAAAAGCTCTCGGCCTTGCTTTATAAATATCCACCGATCCGGTATCAAATAATTGTCTGTGCTTTGGTCCAAACAGGCATCTTCGGTTAATAATCTCCACCTTGGTTATTTTTACTTTTGGGAGCTCTAAAAAGATGATAGAATTCATTATTTGATATCACGTCTGCTGTTGGTTGCAGTATAGCTGGGATTGTGAATGAATCGCGTGTGGAGGTATATCGAGTGCTCGTATTGAGAGAGGTTTGACAAACCATTTTGCTTTTGTAACTGTAGCCTTGACTACCGGATGACAGACAGGCTGTATTGTCAGAGGTGGGATGGTTGCCATGTGACCATCTGTCCTACTGGTGAATGCTAAAGACGAGCATAGAGGACGTGACCCCAACACAATGCTTGTATATGCTCCAATGCACTTTTCTGTCTCTCTACAGCAGCTGCAACTTAATTTTAGTGTGGAATTGGGTTCTTTGGAGGAATAATGTACACAGAAATGAAAATGTCAAACTCAAAAACTGAATCAGAGAGTTGAAAGTGCCTCTATTATGCCATTTTCAATATTGCCTTTCATGCACAGTGTAATGTAGTTATATGTGAATGTACACATTCTGCAAAGTTGCAAATCCGAAAGTACACGATAAATAAAGTTGCTGACTCCCAAAATAAAGAATCAAATCTATACAGCCTAAACAAGTTAGTAATTCAAATCACATATCATCACATTTGCAGAATTCCTGCATATGTTCTCCATTGGCCGGCCACAAACAAGTTGACCCTGCCCACAAACACAGACTGCTTCTCTAATCTCAGCGAGTTCAGAGTGGGATACACAAAATGCTTGCTCTTGGAAGATGTTTCAGTACCCAGTTTATTTGGACCAGCAGCTCCACTGAATCACAACCTGTAAGTATGATAAATAATAGATGCTTATATTTCCATCAAGCGTTCAAAATACAGAAGTATGGCAATAGGCCTATCATTTCCGACTCACTGTATGCAGTAGACCAATCACAACAGACTGGGTTGTCTGACCAATAAGAGCAGAGCAGGTTCACGGAAAGGAGGAGTTTAGAGAGACTGAATCTTAGACCTGCTTCAAACGAATCGTTTGAGAATCGCCGGAAAATGAGGTGATATTAAACATATTTTGAGAAAACAAAAGCGCTGTTTCACCTTGCATGCATGTAAACCTATTGTAGGAGACTCCCAAAACAATATTTGGAGGCTTAAAAATGGCATAATGGGGCATTTTGAACTGAATCAGACTGGATTGTGAACTAATCATTCAAACTGGTTTTATGAACTCAATGAACTGAGTCACTGAAAGAAGATCCAACTCAAATGAACAATTTGAAACAGTGCTACTGCTGTCATAAAACAGGAGTCATATGTTTTAAAGGGACAGTTCAACAAAAAATGTAAATGCTGTTATTATCAAAAACTGTAATACATAAAAATGTTACGTTTTGGAAAGTTTCTTAAAGTGATAGTTTACCCAAAAATTTTAATTCTGTTATCATTTTGCCAAACTTGTATGAGTTTCTTTATTTTTGAACACAAAATGAAAAATTTTGAAGAATGTTGGTAACTAAACAATAGATGATAGCCACTGACTTCCATATTATTGACTTCCAAGCCAATGGATATTATCAACTGTTAATACAAAAAAGAAAGACTGTAAATCATGTAATTCATGAGAAAATGTTTTTGTGTGTACTATCTCTTTAAGAAACTTAGCAACTTATTAAACATTTTTATTTATCCCAATTATTGGTTATATATTATCTAAAAAAAAGACTATAAAATAATTATGTTTTATATATAAAAGGTGTGTGTGTATATATATATATATATATATATAAAGTTCTCTGTAGTCTTATTTTTTATGCAAGATTGTGCTGTGGCCTGTTTGCAGAGCTCTGCGGTATCACTGCATTCATAAATTGGGTGTTCTTCTGCATTGTATCTGAGAAAGAAAAAAAAAACAGACTTGGGCTATTTAAAGAGTACCAAGGGGCATCAATTTGGAAAGAGTGAGACATGCACTCACAAAGACCTTCATTAGACTTTGGGACATGTCTTTGAGACAAGTCTCCAAAAAGCAACAGCAAAAATCATCAATAATGCAAGACAAACTTGCATGCCCCTAAAAATAGAGGTTAATCTGGGTTTAGAAATCAGAGGCCGTTTGATAGGGAGAAGGAATCTGCTCACATACAAATCCTGCTTTTCCACAACCTGTGTGATTAATTTATAAGCCAGAGATTTGACCCAAGCTCATCCGTTACCTGATAAATCCTGCCACTAAAAAAGAAAAAGAAAAAAAGATGCATAAAGTCACTCGAAACGGCGAAGGAATTCTGTGAAGGTGACGTCAGGCACGTCTGGAGACCTTCACTAGATTTTCCCTTCCCCGATGAAGAATTGTGACCAAAGCAATAGGCTGGACGAACAGGGAAAGCAAGAGACAGATGACATGCAATATGGAGGACCGATAAAAGAAACATACGACTGAGTCACGCGTGACAACAGCCGATGACAAAAAAGCTCAGGCCACATCAAGTCAAGCATGAGCCCTTTCTGAAAACAATGAATAATGAATCTTACTAACCTCCTATTAATCATTAAAGAACCACATTGAGATATTGAGTTTCCTAATGCTTCAGAACCAAAACAGCAAAGGTGAATGCTGTTGTCACTCATGTGGTGTTGCTGGTTCGCAGCTGGGACGTTATTGGAAGAAAATGAACACATTTCACAAAATTAACTGGAAAAAGCTTAGAAACAAAAGAGCAGTTTCCTGTGTGGGTGAGAAAGAAAAGCCATTGTAAATGAGCAGACTATGCCGAAACCTGCCAAGTGTAGCCAGTATCACACGGTTCAGGCTTTCGCCATTAGAAGCAATAACGACTGTCATCCTCCTATTCTCTCTATTTTTCTTTCCGTCTCCCCCTTCGTATCTTCTGTTTTCTCTTTCTCACCTGTTTTCTCTTTTTCTGGTTCTCTCTTTGATGTAAAGCCTATTTGGCAAGTGCGATCAAAGGCTCAATATCATGTTTACCACCTGCAGAATTGAAGCATGGCTGTCTAAGACTGCTATGAAGAAGCTAGCACCGAATTAATTTAATAAAATAAAAACGATGCCTTTTGGCTGTTCATAAAGAGTGTTATTTTTGCATCGCTTATATACTGTAGCAATACTGTATTTTTGTTTAAAGTATTACTGCTTTGCTTAATTCTTATTTCTATTTGAGTTTAATTTTAGCACTTTAACTTATTTGATTTGAGTTAGTTTCCAAGGCAACATTTCTAATTTTCAATCATGTTTTTTAAGTTTAACTTTAATGTACATTTTAAAGTTTTAGTCATATTGTTACATGCTTTCGTGTTTTCGTTTACATTATTTGTTTTGCTTTATTTATTTATTTACTTTTGCTTAAGTAATTCAGTTCTTCAAATGTAACTTTTTATTTTAGTTTCCAAGGTGACATTTCTAATTTTTGTGAACATTTTATAAATTTAAGTTTTAGTACTTTTATGTACTTTTTTTTTTTTTTTAGTTTGATTTTGTTTTCCTGTTTTCAGAATTATAATACTTCAACTTATTTTTCCAGCTAGCTGCAAAGGCAACATTTCTCATTTTTAATAGCTTTTCATCAAATACTTAAATTTCAGTTAACAAAATTACTTTTAATAATAACACAAACAACATATAAAAAAACTCTTTATACCTGAAGTCTCTATCTTTTTAAACACGTTTGGAGAACACTCCCGCTGTCTGCTATTAGTCAGTCAAACAGATAGTCCCGTCCCCCAAATCACTCCATTGGTTGAAATATTGTTGCTGAGTTGAGATTATTTCAATGTTTTGAAAATGCCACAGATCCAATTTTTTAAAGATTTGTTTCTAAAGCAAAATTAACACATAAAATTATATATATATATTTTTCCTCTTAATATTGATACTGTGTTTTGACATCAGAAAATATACACTCTTCAGTTTTAATTACTTGATTCTCAAAATAACCTCCTTAATAAGTTGTATATGGTACAGTATGTGATTGTTAAGCAGCCACGTCCTTTGTACATTATGGCAGAAAGGTCAATCATGTTACATCACAGGGTTCAAAGCGATGTTAATCTCGTTCAGTGTGTGTTGGACATCTAATCCGATCTCACCTTCTCTCATCCCTGCTCTGATGTTGGAGGGCTTTACACAAACCGTTCTGATCTGTTTCAGGAGTGGCATAGCCTAGTGGTTAAAGACCTGAAAAGTTGTAGGATTAAATCCCTGAACTATCCCTATTGTGCTCTTGAGCGAGACATGTATCCTTAGGTTGCTGTTATAAGGGGGGTTTCCTGTAATAAGTGCACCGAGAGTCACATCGCATAAAAACATCAGCTAAATGTCAAGTATAGTAATTGCAGTAGAAATGGACATCCAGTGGACATAATGGGTCATTTATATGATGCAGTATTGGTAACATCTGTAACTACAAAAATAATGGATATGTTTGTGTTGTAATTGCATACTTCTAAGGTACACCAGACATTTACTTAAGAAATTAGCTTTTAGACTTGCTCAGGCACTTAATGTTAATTAATTATGGCTTGATTATTTGCACAAAGTAACACGACGGAATTTCACTACTGAACAGATGTCACCATTTTTGCTAAGTCTCCTTCTAAAAAGAGAAACTGGCAATTTATAAAAAAAAATATAAAGGTGTTTCTTTATTTATTTGCATGGTTTTGACTTTTCATATGAACTTTAAATATCTTTTTTAAAAATATAGTTTATTAAACCAAATGGAATGTTTTAGAATAAAGCAAACCAACTACAGTATGTCACTTCCTGGAAGATGATGGCATTGCTTTTGGATTTTACAATACTAACAAGACAGAAAGTGACATTGGGGAAATGGGAAAAACTGATTATGAATTTGAACAATATTTTCAAAAAACATGATTTGTTTAAAGGTTTATTATAGCAGGAATGATCCTGCTTTTGTAGTTAGGTAGTGACTTGGGAGTGCAACATCTGGATTGTAACTGGATTCTAACGTGGTACACATGATATGCCAAAGCAAAGTACATCAAGTACATGGGATAAATAAAACAGTGAGACAGGTGGGAGTCGAGCTAATGACCCTGTATGGGATAGAGTTCTTTACATTAGACAGTGTGGAGCTGTTTTCAGCACCATGGAGAGCGTTACAGCTGAAACTCATGATCAGACATTTTTTCTGCCCTCTATCTATCTGTCTGTCTGTTTGTCTATCTATCTAAATAATGTTTAACTATAAGAATTATT
The DNA here is from genome assembly GCA_032359235.1 of Enteromius mattozi. Classification (NCBI taxonomy): domain Eukaryota; kingdom Metazoa; phylum Chordata; class Actinopteri; order Cypriniformes; family Cyprinidae; genus Enteromius; species Enteromius mattozi. Next base: position 4,037,909 of record JAUMHE010000077.1, read on the forward strand.
GTTGTTGACTGTATCATTTTAATTCTTAACCATATACGTCATGATATATATTTCAGCAAAAAGTAAATGTTAAATGTACTTAGGTTGTCCAATTGAAAGCCATATGATGACTAAACATTTATAAAAAATTAGCCTCTGCAACAAGTATGACAAATAATAAGAAGAAGGAAATTTAGTGGTTTATGCACAAAAAGAATTTAGGAAAAGTCATGTTTTCCATAAATAAGGTGGCTGATGTTTTTACTGAATAAATAAAGTATATATATATATATATATATATACATACATACATAATTTGTTACCATATATAGTGGGGTAAACCACATATTTTAAGACATTTTTGCAGTGTATATATTCATTTATATCCTCCTCTATCTATCTATCTATCTATCTATCTATCTATCTGTCTTGTCTACATTGGTGCAATGGGTTGAGAAACTAACTGGAGACTACAAACGTCCAAGTGGACCAACAAACTCCAAAGGATGTACAACAATATGAAATTACGCTCTTGTTTATGTAATAATTCCTATCATAACAAGGTATTTGCCAATAATCTAGTGCCAAACGGCCAAATCCTAGCCCGTAGTAGTCTAATTTGAAGTAGAAGTTGTGCATTAAAACGTTCTCGTGGGGGGCACTGGGTTTGAAAATCCCCTCCATTCACCTGACTAACGCGATTAGCGTTAAACTGCTTTAGATCAGCTGTCCCAGCGCTAAAATTGGCATGGGCTGTTACCAGGTGAGAGCCACACGGGATCATACAGAGCCACGAAATAAAACAATAGAATAATCCGCGTGCTTCTGCCTCAAAACAAGACGTGATCTCGCAGCCACCCTCGTTCCTTCTCATCTCGCGGCAGACACTAACAGCTATGTGTTTACAATGCCAAAGAGTGGTGCATCATTCCCTGCGCGCACCAGCACACGCGTCTTACACAACATCAGAATTGAATGCCCAATGATGGCAGGTCGGAGACGTCCCATGATGACTGGCGTGCCGTTTATTCACCGAGATGACATTCACCCCTACTCGTGCCAAGGGCATTGCGTGCGTTCAGGTTCTGGTTCCCCGAAACGCCACGCAAAACGACCGCAAACGCGGCTCGCGGCGCACGCAGAGCCCATTTTACCGTGACCTGAGTGTGCGTGGGAAGGTGACTTTCCACACTCCTTACCTAAAATCACTATAAGGGTGAATGATCCAATATCCAGCCGTCTGCACTCTCTCCTGCTCTTTCTCCACGGCTTTCTGACTCCCGAACATCCGCAAGGAGAACTTATTCACGCCGGGCTGCATCATGGCTCCAAATTGCCGCTGCATAAACCCGTGTTGCCTGGACGCGGCGTCTATATCGTCAAACCCGACCATGGTGTCTTCCCGGTCCCCCTTTGCACCCACTGAGTTACCGTGGTCTTTCATGTTCTGGCTCCCCATGCTGTTCTTCAAGATCGAGTCTTGTCTCTGGAACACATTATTCCCATCCGCTTTCTCCTCTTTGTTGCTCGAGAACGAATTGGATTTGTCTTCCATGGCGGTTTCAGAACGTGCTGTCTCCGGGTACGGAGGACAGGCTACGCGTAAAAGTAGAAAGGAGCAGCTGGCGGCTCTTCTGTTTCATTGGACGTCCCTCAAACCACCGCTGCCTCCAGTGCGAGTGCTGCTGCACAACTGAGAGGCAGAGTAGTGGTGAACCCGACGGGATCAGCTTTCTTGGGCTGCTGCCATCTACTGTCGGGATTGAGCGCGGCCCGCGTCCCGTGGCTCTCCAAACGTGTCGCGGACGCACTGCCATAATGCGCTGTTCCGATATGCGCCCAGACTGAAAGGGTGCCAAAGGAATACGATTTGAACATGATGTTGCAGATGCAAATCAGGGTTATGTAAAGCGTTTGGGAAGGGCATGTTTTATTATGAGGTGAATTGAAATGCTAATTATATTATGGTAGACTAACATCGTTGTGGTTAAGACTATCTATAAAATTTCATGTGTCGGGTTTGTGGGTGTGACAAAATCATGCATAGTTTTTAAAAATTGTATGCGTGTACTTCAGTAGATATTTTCCCCACTTTGTATTTTAATAACCATAATGACTTGATGAATTCATATTTTACAACTTAATGGTATTTAATCTCATTTGACTCTTTTCTCTTTTTACTTGAAATCTCCAAACCAACAGATTATTATTTGAACAAAATTTTGGCATCTGTTCAAAACCACCTTCTCATTATGTAACAGATTTAAAAGTCTCTAAACAATGTAACTAATATTATAAAACAGTTCTGACTGGATTGACAGTCATAAAAAGACTATATTTTATGTGGTTAAAATCTCAAGATAAATAGAGGTGTGTGGGATGAAAAAAATATTTTTAATTATGTTATACAGTAACTAAAAGCCCTAATATAGTAATTTCCCTGCAAATTCTACATTTACATTTTTTATTAAGTTATGTTAATTTAGTTTTTTATCATACCAGAACCAACAATATTCATACTACCTCTATTCCAAGTGCAAAATAGAAGTATAGGAAAGAATAAAGCAATATTGTAGAGAATATTGATGTAGGTGGTGACAAAAGATTGAAGGTAAGTGACAATGGTATAAACAGTACACCCAAAATCTCTCCTAGTTGGCACATTTTTTACCATCATATGATTATACTGTCAGCCCAATAGCAAGACTCACATAGCTATTTTAAAATCAAGACTGTCAACCTGTAAATCTGGTTGCAGGCTCTAAATCTACTGCCAATATAGGGACATTTTGAATCTGAAGTAAGAAATGCTGAAAAAACAGCTTGAGATATGGCTAACTAATCTTTTCAAGTTTTTAAAACCTGCTTTCATCTGGTTCTTTCAACCATGAGAGAAGTGCTCTCTATTAACACTGGAAGCACTGGCCTTGAACTGATCGTTTTCCCAAAATAAAGCTTTTCTTGTGAGTGCTCTGATATTATCTGCGAAAAATGTAAAAAAGTCGACTTTACCTAAACTTTATAGTTGAAGTGACATCACTACAAGTGATAAAATACATATTTAAACATGTATTATTTAGCTTTTGTCTTTCAATATTGATTCGTCAAATTGAGTTCATTTTTTTTACAGTCCTGTTCCTGACTGATTTAGAGAGGACAATACAGTTGATGATGATGGCGATGAAGATTTGCGCATGCTGGACAGTTGTGGACATAGGACGATATGCACATCCAGTGCAAAAACTGTGAACTGATGAAATCCAGACCAAGTCCACCTGCTACCCTGCCGGCCTGCTGTGATTGTGTGTGTGAGGCTTGAATCCCCACATTTTCCCATTTTGCACATGATGATTTTGAACCTGGTCACCCAAAGGTAAACCAGAAGCTAAAGGTACAGTAAATCAAAAGCTTTATATATTATTAGTGGATACTTATTATTTTAGTTCTAGTTATTGTATGTTTGTGGATTCTATTAGTCGGAAAAAAAAAAGAAAAATAATAAAATAATACTAAAGAAAAACATTTACAGCTCAATTGATCTTTTATGATATTAACAATTTAAAAATGTAAACCTCATTTCCTGGGAACAGATGGTTGTGGACCATATTTCAACAAAAATGATGATTCACCACTGGAAAATCTGTGTACAGGGAACTTCCTGCTAATGTGCAGCATTCGTATGAAGACTATCAAGCGTAGCACATTTGGCAGTGAGGTCATTATATAAGTTAACCAAATTAAAGCTGACATTCCTTTTATTTCCTCCGTTTTGCTTTCAGCCAGAGTTTTGCCTGGATTAGTTAGCATACCAACTGTTCCCTTACAGGGCAGTCCAGAATGCTTGTGTAACTTTAGTTTTGGGGCGAAGTGTTGCGTAATTTAAGAACACAAGGTAATAACTCACAGAGACTGACCCACGGAGCTTAAGCGCTGCTGGATCACATGTGCGGGGGGCCGAAAGAAACTCTGGCATATGCAGAGGTCTCGCTGGACGCCAACTGCAACAGATGAGACAAGTGAAGGGCATTTCAAATCACTGCTGTATGTTTTTATATCAGAAAATGTGATTTGATGCTCTCAAGCTAATTAATAAACCTGAATTTGGCACAGATGTGGGAAGCTGAATTGCTTAGCATCCTACGAGGCTAATGTTCTCATGTGCACCTATTAGGTTACATTCACTCATGCGATATTTTACCCAGATGTGAAACATTGCATGCCACCTATTCCTCACGCAACAAATATAGACTATATAAAAAATAAAAAAAAACATTAACTAGTGCTGGATAGTAACCGATTACATGTAATCTGGATTACATAATCAGATTCCAAACTATAAATGCTTGTAATTAGATTATATTACATTTCCAAGTACTCATAATCAGATTACAGTTACTGATTTCATTATTAATATATTAGCCTATTTATAAAAATTATATATCATAATATATAAAAAAATATTCTCTCATATTTGCCATTCTAAAACATCTTACTGCTGTATATATTTAGAAAGTCATGGTGTAATGTAATGTTTAATCCAGTTCATGAAGTTAAAAACAAAGAATGGAAAATAGATTCCCACTCAAGTGGGTAAAACAATATTAAGGGAATCAAAAAGTAGTCAGAATACATTGCCCAGATTACGTTAATAACTACAATTGCCTTCATGTAATACATAATTTGTAATCAGTAACGGTAATGGTCTATCCACTTCACTGCTCATACATCTTTTTTTAATATCACTATTAAATATATGTTCTTTGTTTCCCTTTCTGGTATTATACACATTTAGAAAATCCAAGCAACTGCATAGCAATGCATTAAATGCAACAAAGAATGGTTTTCCATTTTTTCAGGCGGTTACTATGCTTTTGCTAAGTGGTTGCTTGGTTGTTAATATACCAGTTATATTCAGTTACTAGGTATTCTGTATGGTTTGTACAGTAGATGGTTCTATGTGGTTGCTAGGGTGTTTTGGATAGGACCAAATGGCAATTTCTATACACTTAAGGTGTTGTTAAATTGTTTTGGTTTGTTAAAAGGAAATTGCTATGTGCTTGCTGGGGTGTTTTATTTATTATTTATTTTTTATTTGAATTTTTTTGTAGCTGCTAGATTGGTTTGGTTGGTTATATACAGTACTATTGCAGTGCCGTTGGTTTTAGTATGTTACTAAATATGCCATTATAATGCAGTTGTTTTTAGCATGCTGTTATGTGGTTGCTAGGGTATTGCTATGTAGCTGTTAGATTGTTTTGGCTTGTTAGGTTATTGCTAGGGTGTGATTTTGAGTTGATATATTATTTTGGTTGGTTAATATGCCATTGCAATGTAATTGCTTTTTTTACATGTTGCTGTGTGGGTGCAAGGGTGTTGCTATGTAGTCCCTTGATTGTTTTGAGTTGTTAATATGCCAATGCATGCAGTTGTTTTAGTATGTTGCTATGTGGTTGCTAAGGTGCTAAAATGCTGTGTGGTTGCTAGGGTTTTGGCTTTTTATTAGAGCATTGCTATGCAGATTACTAAGGTGTTCAGTATGTATTTTTAGTCTGTTGCTATGCACTTGCTAGACTCTTGCTACATGGTTGCTAGGTTGTTCTGGGATGTTGCTAGGGCATTTCCTCAGGCCCCTTCTTTAATGTGAGTTTATATGATTTCTGCCACCTTTATTTGCAAGTCAAATGATACATTTTACATCTGTGATGGGCTTCAGGTTTCAAGCCCTTTGAAAATATAATAAGTTAAAGAAAATCTTCTAATGTTACCACACATTAGCAGATGAGAATGTAATTACTTTGCACACATATAGAGCTCTTTGTGTTGTTCTAAACAGCAGCAACATTTTCTCACTCACATTCTTTAACTGTAATCCTATCTCAGATCTGTCTTGTATCATGGGCCGTTGTGTCTGCATTATGGCCTCTGGGGAAATAAAGTACTATTACTCTGATTCTGTGTTGCCATGTCAGAGCAGCAGAAAATGAACAGCAAACGTAGGACAATCCTGTTTTAGTTTCCATTCGACCTTGTGCTAGTTCACGTTCTATGTTTTGGGGGCTCATCAGGGCGCTTTCACCTTAACTGAGCTGAATATGAATCTGTTATCTGGATTAGGGGAATTATAGCTTAGCTCTCAGGAAGTTTATAACATCTCTCTCACTGTCATCCTCTGATCAGCTATAAGACTGAAAAGCTCCTTGAGGAAAGACACAATAGTGATTTATATTATAATAATACTTCTACTATTTATAAGTTTGTATTTACATTTAAATATGTAACACTGTGGTCCTGTGACCATTTCATTCCACTGCATGTCTCCTCATATAACAGAATGACAATAAAGCTCACTTCACTTGACCTGACAGTCATCTCTTTTTGATATTTGAAGAATTGAACAAATAAGGACCACCTTTTGGATACCCCTTACTTAAATTTGCGAAAAAAAAGACATTTTATTAAACATTTAAATAAACATTTTATTTAATAATTTCTTGATATATTTTAGGATTTTGCCACAGCCATCTTTAAAGTATCACTTAGTACCATATTGTATATTTAAATATATAGCATTATATAAATATAGTTCAATGTAGCTTTAGTTGTTGTTTTTTTAAATGCAATGCTATTAAAATATTTTGTGATTGCTTGGATTTTGCTACAGTATATATGCAAGGAAATATACAAATAACACATAAAGATTTATCCGAATAAACCTGCTGTTTAGTTCCTCTCACCGTAATATGAATTCAGATTGGTCTGTGATTTTGTTTATTCACCCTTGTCCTCCGCTAGTTGTGGTTTGCTAATGATTGATGACTTTACTTCAGAAGAAACTGAAGGTCAGTTCAGGGCCGGTTTTCTCCTTGTGAAGTCAAACTCTCTTCCACAAGCAAGTGTCCGATACAAAAGAAAATACTGTAAGTGGTGTGGACTAAAGCAATCAAGTGGACTCATTGTGGTATGGATTTATCCACCTTGACAGAAGGGGGCAAACGAGAAGCATCAGGGCATCGAAAATAAAATTGTCCTTCCAGCAGCCATGAGGCATTACCTCTAATGGAAGGACATTAGAGAGAGAGATGCAAGTGAAAACAGAGGCGGAGACTCACAGTAGGTGGTTGCCCAGGTGTTGCTAAGATAGCTGTGTGGTTCCTAGGCTGTTTACAAGAAGATTGCTTAGAGAAAGGCAAAGGAGGAGAGACATGCAGACATCAGAAATTGAAAAAGAAAGAAAGAATGATAAGGAGGGGTAAAATCAAAGGAAGACAGACAGATTAAGAGACAACCTTGGTCAATTCTTCATGGTCACTTTAACTCTGAGAGTAAGTGCTCATCTGTCTTTGAAGGGATCTGTGACTCAGCTCAGCTTCACTTAGAGTTAGTAAACACTAATTAAACTGCCTTGGCCATTGTGTTGTCTCTCTTCACCTGCACTATCAGTGTTCAGAGGCTCACCACCGTCCATCCACTGGGACAAAGAAAGAAAATCCCTAATCAAAAGTCTAGTCCTGCCTGTCGCTCTGCTTTACAACTCTTTTTAAAATGAGCTTCTGCAATTACTTCTAAACCTGACTGACAGATATTCAATCCTGAAAACGCACAGTATTGCTCTTCTTTATTACGCTAGCTGAATTTTTTTCTCTTTTTAGACCATGAATCACCCACTTGGAGAGAAAGTGGGTTACATCTGAACAGCTTTTAATAATAACAATAATAATAAAATATAATGATAATAATTAAAATAATAATTGGTAGTAGTAGTAGTATATTTTGTTAAATTTCTTATTAATATTTCATTATTATACAATTATTATTATTGTTATTATTATTATTAGACTAATAATTATTAGTATATTATACTGCTGATTATTCACTGAATATTTTTAATGAATTAATTTTATGAAATTGTATTAAATAATAATAGTAATTATTATTATTATTATTATTATTACTCATTAGTTTTTTTTTTTGTGAACCACCCACTTGGAGAGAAAGCAGCTAACAACTTTTATTAACAGCCTTAATAATAATAACAATAATATAGCTTGTTACCTTTTGTTGAATTAATTTTTATTAAATTATATTTATATATAAAATATTATGATTATTCTATATTTATGCTGCTGCTTCATTTAATCATTTTATTGAATTAATTTTATGAAATTGTATTAAATAATAACAATTTAATAACATTTAAAATGATTTAGATTACATTTAAATTATATAATAATAATAAAAATATAGTTTGTTACCTTTTGTTGAATTAATTTATATAATATATAAAATATTGTGATTATTCTATATTTATGCTGCTGCTGCTTCATTTAATAATTTTATTGAATTAAGTTTCTGATATTGTATTAAATAATAATGATAATAATAATAATATGTCCAAAAGTATTATTTATTTCTGTCATACTTATTAAAGAATTGTATGTGGACACACCTTTAAAACTGTAATTCAGTAAATGCATCAAATAAACATTAATATGTCACAGATTAGCTTTTTTTTCAAGTATATGACCAGTAATCAGCATGGAGGTTAATTTTGGTACGCAGGTTAATCAAATTTTTACTGTACCTGAAAAATAGCATCTTACTTACAAAGTGTACGAGGCAAATCATGTCCACTGATGTAATATTTTTTCCACTCATCTAAAACTCACATGGGAAAAACAAAAAGCTTTTACATAAAGAGACATGTTTATATTATAACAAGAGTCTGTATGTAATAAGGACTTGTTGCCACAACATTTCCTTCACATCTTCTCACCTCTTTGTTTTTCTCTACTTCCTTTCCTCTCGTCCTCATTTCCTTTCACCTTTCTCATGCTCTCTCTCTCTCTGTCTCTCGGGACCCCCGGTGCCAGGCCTTGCTGTCTCAGCAGAGATGGGAGGATGAATATGTGAGAAAATCAGGATGTTCCCTGTCGCGTCTCTCATTAGCACATACAGTGGCCGCTTAGCTATAAAGTCTTTTTGCACACAAGCCTGAGCGCACGTACACAAGCCAGAGGATCAGGCTTGATTATACATTTAATGTAAAAATAGAAAAAAAATGGCTGAGGGGCAGAACAACCTGGATGTCCTTGTAGAGCAGAATAAATATTAAGAGTAACCAACAGTCTCATCATATGAATCGGAGATGCTCATTTTTTGTTCTGCTTAACATTGTTATTCATGTGAATTGGTGTCAGACACAGCAAGAATTCACCTCAAAATGAACGCAAACCTCATTAAGATCTTATTTTATTTGCTGTGGTTATTATTTGTTATTATCCATCTGCTCTAACTGTGAAATAAGGGTCTGAAGAAAACAATTTCTACTCAAAACTGATTTTAATATTTTACCATTGTCAGAGCTGGAGGCGCTAATTTAAATTTTAATAGATCTCAGTGGACCTTGAAAAACAATAAATTAGACCAGTTTTGTTCAGTGAAAATATGAGGAGCAAATATTGAGAATTGAATAGCACAAAACTGAAGAATATAGAATATCTACACTAATATAAGTTTTGAAAATAATGAGATCACTCATTACCTTTTGAGTAATTGTTTGTAACAGATCTCTGTTTTAACTCGCATTCAATTTCATGAGGTTTATTTTCTGTGTTGCTTATGATGCAATTTAAATGATTTCTATGTTTATTTAAATCTCCAGAATTAAATACATTGTCAATATAATGCTGCTTAACAACTCTTCAAATGCAAAACGCTCAGTCTAACCATCCACTTCAATCTGTGCACCTATAGTCAGACGGACTGGGTGGTAGATTAGAGTATTGTGAGGGAGAATTATTCTTTATTGCAGAAACCTGTGGGGACACGTATGATTAATGTTTTAATAATCGCCCACTGTAGGGGCAGTTTTACAAATGTTTGCTCACTTTTCTGGAATCCATCATAAACCTGCAATAGAGGGTTTTTCAAAGTGAATTTAAAGTGTTTTTCTTCAACTGCTTTTGGCCCTGTGGACTTTGTCTTATACTGTCAACAATAAAATAAAATACAATAAAATATGCATCTTTAAGAATTAAATAATACCCTCTGATATAAAACTGTATAAAAAAAAGGTTGTTTCATAAGTAGTAGAATGTCAAACATACACAAGTATTAGACAATATATATTTATATATTAAATATATTTATAGATAATATAAAATATGTGACCCTGAACCACAAAACCAGTCTTAAGTCGCCAAAAATACATTGTATGGGTCAAAATGATTGATTTTTCTTTTATGCCAAAAACTTAAATTTTGATTAGTAATATGCATTGCTAAAAACATCATTTGGACAACTTTAAAGGTGATTTTCTCAGTATTTTGCCCCCTCATATTTTCAGATGTTTGTATCACGGCCAAATATTGTCCTATCAAACCATACATCAATGGAAAGCTTATTTATGCATTTTTCAGGTAATGTATACATCTCAATTTAAAAAAATTTACACTTTTTATGCAATGGTAATTCATATTTTAAGGTTAAGTTAGACCTTAAGCATACAATAGTAATAGTTTTTCCGGTAAATGGGGTACATTTCTCCCAACCTGCTTTGATCAGCTTTCAGCACTTCCTTTGGGGTTATGGAGCTGAATGCTAAAACGATCTTTCAGGAAAAAAAAACTTTTTTCCGAACATTGTCCTGTGAGAGTGACTCATGGAGATTTCTAAAAAAAAAGATGAAAGGGAATGGCTGATGGGAAGGGAGACAGAGCCGGGCTGGAGGGAGGAGAGGAGAGCAGGGTTATCCAGGTGTGGAGGCTGATCCATCATCTCCACACAGCATTAGGAGTGAGGATGGAAAGATAGCCGTACCAGCTTTTTTTCATGCAATACTGTGAACATTGTGTTGCTCTAAAATACATCATTCACACACAACTATAATTAGCATGTATGTTTATTACATAAGGTGAAAACATGATGCACATTTCTTCTGTGGTTAAAATGCAGTCTGTAATGCAGTCCTTATAAAGCAGTTTGCATGTGGATATCTGAATCACAAACGTGTAACAAGATTTTTAACATCCACAAGGTGAAAATCAAACCCGATCTCATAAAAGTGTGTATAAATAGTACACCAAATAAAAACATGGTATTTATATGCAAAAATTGACTTTGCCATGTCTATGCCATTACACAATAACCACCATGCTTTACAGATGAGGCTGTATGCTTAAGATCATTTGCAGTTCCTTTTCTCTCCACACTTTTGACTTCCCATCACTTAGATAAAGAGTAGTCTTCTGTCCATAAAACTCTACTGGCATCTGTTACAAAACTCTACTGGCTCACCTTTGTGCTTTTTTTGCCAACTTGAATCTTGCCTTTCTATTTTTGGTGCTGGTCAGATGTTCGCATCTTGCTGTGTAGCATAATTCTGTGTCAAAGTCTCCTGCAGACAGTAGATTATCAGAGCATCGCCCCAGCTTTCTGGAGGTTGTTGGTGATTTTACAGACACATTTATCAGGGTTCTTTTTCACATCTTTTATGATTTGTCTGTCATCAACTACTGTTGTTTTTCTCAGTCGATCAGATCGTTGTTGGCTGCTGATGCCGCCGGTGGTTTCCAAATTCTTGATTTCTCTATGCCCTTTGTTACTAAGCATCCAAATTGCTTGCTTTTCTCTCAAAGTCAGCTCCCTCCTCTTCACCCTGGTTTGTGTGTGTCGTCATCAAATGCAAGACTCAGAATGCAGAAGCAATGGCTATTACTGATATAACACATTCCACATGCTTTTAATATCTGAAGAATTAATGCAACAGGACACAGCTGATCACTTTAGAAAGACCTGTGAGGCAACTGTTCCAATACTTATGCTCACATCAGATAGGAGGATGAAAATCTAAAAGTGCTGATCGAAAATAAAATTCAGTCATTTAAAAAAATTTATTTTATCTCACTCCTAAAAATTTGGCTGCGTAGCTATATGGCTCGAAAAACAAAACGTTTTATTTAATTTCTGAACGAATTACATTTACATTATATATAACGTTATATATTTATATATTTAGCATAGAAAATGTGCAAATAGCTATTACTTAATTAAAAAAAAATAATAATAACAATAATTTATTTTGGTTCATCGCGCTCTCGCAAAGTTCCTTATTTACATCGTATTACAATGAGAGGATTCGCAAGCGTGCAAGGAAAAAAAATTGGCATTTAGAGGTGAGTAAACAATGGCCAGTCAGGTGTTCAAGAAATCAACACATGTGTTTGTGATTGGCTACATTACTCAGCGCTACGAAAACATATTGAATAATAAAAATCTTTTTTTATGTCCAGAGTACAAACACAAATACGCACTAGAGTCTTAACCACATCAGTGTTGCTGACATTTAACAGTTTAATAGTGCCCCTATTATGAGTTATGAAAGGTTTATGGGCTATATTTTGGTTTTGGGAGTCCCCAACAACAGGCTGACATACAGTAAATGCAAGGTCACAAAATGCTTACGTTGTCTTATAGGGTTAGGTTAGCCTATATATATATATATATATATATATATATATATATATATATATACGTTAGGCTATTTATCTTATTTGCACACGACTCGCTCGCGCTGCAGATTTGTTTTTCCAAACCCCTCATTTGCGTGAAGCCTGAAGCTAATCAGCGGTGATTGGTCCGAATGGTGGATTTCATTTTTATTTAATAATAAAAGCAGCGTTTTTTGAGGTTCAGTACTTCTTCGTTTAAAGCCGTTACCGGGTAAAAGCGAGCAGTAGGCCATATGCAATTGTTAAAAAGACCATTATATTAGTTTGATTTATGCTTTCTAATTACATCTCTGTGTTTTGCCGAGATTGAGTGACAC
>JAUMHE010000077.1:4050813-4064971 GCA_032359235.1 Enteromius mattozi
CCCTGTGACGGGTTTCAAACCTAACCAGCAGATTACTCTAATGAGACTGTGCTACTATAGCTAACTCATTTTTTCAGCAATGGTTCATATTCTAATGTTTCATGCTAACGACAACATGATGAAACTGCTTGGGATTCGTTTTAAAAACGACTCGTTTCACTGATTCAGATGACTCTTGCAGGATGTTTTCATTCACTTAGAGCTGTTGAACACTGCCTGAAAGGTAATTTTCCAAAATCCAAGGTGTTTTACTGCGTGAGAAAATCGATGAGAGGGTGAGAAAAGTGTCACGCTGAATGCGTGAGAGTTGAAAGCTTAGCGTTTCTATGACTTTCTTTATTATGAGATTTCCATTCCCCTTTTGCCGTCATTCCTGTAGTCGTTGTGTAAGAAACACATAGTGTTAACAAGTTTCCCGAAAATGAATTTCAAGGTAATAGGTTTATAAATGTTGGCTACATAATTTTTTTTATTATTATTATTATTTAAATGGCATTCTAAAGAACTTCTAGATTTACGATGTTAATAACTAGAAAGAGTCAGTCTGAACGTAATGGGCAAGGGTATGAGGGAAAGTTAGGCGTAAATATGCTACTTAAGGGTTTAGAGTTAGAGTATATATTAATAGTTATGCATGCCACATATACGCATACGCACGTACACAAACCGTATCCCTATGCGTTGTGCGTCATATGGTAACAGATGAGGTGTGCAGGATTGCAAAATCAGGGTTTTTTCTTGACCTAGTTTTCTTTCGTTTTTCCCTCTCCTTCTCCTCTCCTTTGTTCCTCTGCCAGACTGTCATATCAAGGCAAAAGGCAGCATGTGTACCGCGGAGGAGTATTTACCAAGCGTAATGAGGAGAACAGTTCACCCACGTGCATGTTTGCTGCTGAATCACGAGTTTATGCGTGGATTTTTCACTGTGAGTATAGTCTACTGCTGTGTCAAGTTTGTACAAATTGCCCTGGTTGAAAACACAAATGTAGCATTTTTCTCAAAAGGTTAAAGCAAAGCAAAACCTAAGTGCATCATATTTTCCCTATAGGCCTGTTATAAACAATAATTAAAAATAAAACAATACCCATTCCTGTATGCTGATTCAGTGTTCCAACTCTGCTAAAATACACAACATACAGTATATATATATATATATATATATAAGGGCACAATATACTGTCTTAATATTTTCCATACTGATAATAAAAATAATGCATTTCTTTTTGTTATATTTTAGGTTTAACAGAAATATCCATAAAATTACTGGATAATGTTGTGGCAGAAAATTAACAGTATGTTTTTTTTTTCTTATTTATTTATTTATTAACAGTGTATAGCTTTTAATACACCACCAGCTGGAAGATTTGTCATTGTACATGGATACCACTTTTTCACACTGTGCCTAAAGAAGACGAAACTCTTAAAACAAAATGATTATTGGATTAAAAGTCTCTGGGGAGAAACATGCCCCCTATTATATTGATTGCTGTGTCCCCAGACTGTTTTTTAATAGCAGTTGAAGCAGTCAAACTGTAGGGCTTTCAGGCAAAACAGTCCATCTATGCTTAAATAAATGTGTAATTCTGCTCTATTTGGTTTAAGTAGAGGTTTCAGTGCTCTCAGATGTCTTGGACATGTTTTGGTATCTCAGCACTTGAGCTTTTTGTGGAAAGCTGAGAAACATGGAGATGACACGACGGAAGGTGTAACGCTCAACGACCACTCACTGTTACCTTTATGTCATTCCTTGGTTGCCCATTCACTCTGTGCCAAATGAAATATTCATTGAAAGCCTCGTCTTGCCAGTATAAAGACGAAAAGATAAGAATCTGCGGGTCACAGACATACCGGCCGGACTGAATATTTCAGTGGCCAATAGGAATCAAGTTTTGGGTTGAAATGTATCGCAGAAAATGATCCGTGTGACGAGTGAAGTGGGTGAAGAGCCCAGCAGTCCAGGTCCGGGATTCTGTCTGATTGTGATGGATTAACTCATTCTGCGTTAGTCTAATCACTTCATTCCGTGTTACTGTAGAGTCTCACTAAACCGGTTTAAGCAGGAACCTGATAAGAACCTAAACTGTATTATTTTATATAGTGATTTAAAGGCACTACATAACCTAATTAAATTCAATTAATGTTAAATGTATGTGTGTACAGTATAAATTATATTTTATTTGACTATTTACGTTAGTTATGGCCTTGCTAAATGGTTGCTCTGAATGGTTGCTATGGCATTGCTAGGTGGTTTATTACAGGTCTAATTAAGATATTCTGGGCCAGTTAGACAAACTTAACCTCTATGTTAAGAACTAGTGTCAGTTAACCAAGGGGTAATCAGTCTTATTTTGGATTCAGTTTAGACTTAAAAAAAAAAAATTTGACCAGTCTTAAAGAACAAAATTAGATAACTAACTTTTAAGACTAGTCTAAACCGTTTATGCATCCGGCCCTCTGTCTTGCTTTGTTAGAACAGAAACTCCAAAATAAAAAAGTAATTAATTGCAATAAATATGACACACATTTCATTTTTTTCTATTCCTTACTTCCTTCATTCATTCATTCATTCATTCGTTTGTTTGTTCAGTCATTCATTTGTTCAATCATTAAATCAGTCTGTCTTTAAATCAATAATTTGTTTGTTTGTTATAGATCCAATTTAATAAAAAGTATAAAAAAGGAACACACTTTGTTTACACTTTCCATTTTAAAGTAGTGTGAAAAAGAACAAATTTTAGGTTTGATCAGATTTATTTGTTTATTATTTATTTCTGTTTGCATGTGTTATTTTTAAGTTGCAGTCGTTTTTTTCTGTTTGCATGTGTTCTTTTTAAGTTGAGCTCTCTCGGCCACCGTACTATAGCTCTAATTTAATAAACACATTTCAGGCTTGATGAATATGATTTTTTTTTATCCCCTTTTTTGGCAACGCTGTTCTACAAAGTCAGTAAATAATATATTTGCATTCTATTTAATTTATAAAAAATATCACTATGCAAATGTATTATTTTTGCAACCTAGGCTCATTGGAAATACGTGCTTCTTTATACATTTCTGCAAAACTAAAAAACGTACCCATACATACGAATCACTGCAGTTTCCAGTTGAAATAAACACAAGAGGCAGTAAAACTCCCACAACTTTTATTCCTTTTCCACACAAAAGTATGATTTACAGATACATTTTTGATTAATAAAGGCTAATTTTCAAACAATTAGTTGCAGAATGTTGTGTTCAAAACGACTTCAAAACATTTTTAACATCCTGCCCGATTTGAAAACTGATACTTTTAAATGTTGCTGTCTCATATACAGCTTCATATGTATGAGTTTTCTAGTTCAGTAGGTTTACTCTGTAGCTCTATCACTAATGGGTCAGTTTAAGTTTGGGTTTGGTTTTCCAATTACCATTAATCTTATTGCAGTAATCTTTACGTTTATCGTATCTCAAGCAGCGTTATAAAAACACTGCAATACATACCTGTACCAACCTAATACAAACGTGCCACGGTTACATATTAAACGTGTTTAGCGCCACTCTCTGGACATTTCATTTTGAAACTGTGGTGAAACGTGCAGTAAGGTACATAATTATGGGGTTGCAGAAATGTATGTAGAATCACGTATTTCCAATGAGCCTGGGTTGTACTTTGTAGTTTATTCCAGCCACACTAGAATACTTTTTCGTATGACGTTCGTCTTGTCCTGTCATCATTTATTTACTAAATAGGAGTGTTTGCTTTTTATCTGATCTGTGTCAAGATACGACACCAGTCGGTTTGGTCATCCAGTTGAGCGTTACTGTATGCCTGAATGGAATGTTTAAACATACCTGTAACAGGCTTCGACGTAACATGAGGTTGTGTGGCAACGTAATGAAATCTCCAACCTATTATTCATTAATAGTCTGTGTAAAGTTACGCCTCTTAACTCGGGCCTAATCGTGACGAAGTGGACGTTCCATGTCCTCTGCACTCGGCTGCATGTGAAACGTACAGGAGATATGGCGTGGTGCCAGAGGTCATTAACCTGCGCCCTCATGTCTCTCAACGATGTCATCGATGATGTCATCATGGGGTGTTGAGATGCTATAACATCCACTTTTAAAGGACGTGTGCATGCATCTGATATCCGAACTGGGCACTCACGCATCAGAGGTGAGAAGCGTGCATGTTAGATTTATGTGACAGTACAAGATGATCACTCTCTTTGACCCTCTTTGTCAATGTGTTGACATCTTTTAATTATTTTTTACCTTCAAATCCAAGCTATTTTTGGCAGTATGTATCTTATTCTCAAAACATGAAATGGTGAAATGACATTATAGATTTGTTGGATCAAGCATCTCAGCAATGTCTAGACTCATGTTCCACTGATCCAAATATATCCTTGAATAAAACAACAAGGCTTGGCCTTTCTTTTAGCTTGTTACGGCACAGAACAAACAATCAAGTCCCAGAGGAGTTCACAGTGGCTTTGGATCATTCACAGTTCAGTTGCTCACATTCATAATGCCAAGTAGAAAAATAGTGTCGTTTTGGTCTTAGTAGTCTCAAGAGGTCTAGGTTTTGCTGTTTAGCATCATCCAGCTTCTGATGATAAAAATAGTAATTCTGGCATAAATACCATTTTTTATTTATGTATTTATCATAAAAAAACAGTTATGTAAAGTATTGTAAGATAATAGTAAGATCCATGTATTTTGCGTATTAAATCAATGTTGCATATTATGAGTATTATGAGAACTTTTTTTTGTTAATATTATTTAAATTTAACATTATAATGACCTGTATAAATATGCAAATACATGTATGTGATTATTTGGAAAATTACGGTGTGTCACAATAGTTGTTTATTCAACATATAAATTATTTTTAAATATAAAACAGAAAAGTGTTATAAAGTATTGGAAGGTAATAGTAAGAGGCATGTATTTTGCATATTATATCATTAATGTTTCATATTGTAGGTATTATGAGATAAAAAGATTGACTTTTTTGTTAATATTATTTATTTCAATATAATATTATAATGACCTGCATAACAATATATGCCAGTATATGTATGTAAATATATGGAAAATTATGATGCATCACAATTCAAAATTATTTATTTATTTATATGTATTTGTTATTGTATTCATTTATTTCATTTATTCATTATTATTATTATTATTATTATTTTTTTTATATATTTATATTTCACACATTTCTCATTTAAGTACCATTAAGATGAATGGGAATGCTAACGGAGAACTTTCTCCAGGTATTATTGACCTCTTGGGTGGTCCCTTCACAGGTAATCATGAGTGATGGAAACAGCCGAGACTGAACTCCAAATCCAGGTTAAGGCCATTGGGCTAAACCACCTCATTAAACATTAACTGTCCCTGAACCAAGGTGCTCCAGATCAGACTAATGAATCAATCACGCAGGCCTCAGTTTATTCAGGTCCATTTACTCAGAGGTGATGCTGATGAGTCTGCTAATGTAAAGACTGGGATGAAGTAACCCAACACTAAACTAAAGGAAGTTCCTCCTGGTCAGTGCTGGAACTTTAAATCCACTATAGTAAAATACTTTCTGAATTGATGAACAGTGTGTTTTACAGAATTTTAATTTTAATAGAACAAAAATATAGATAGAAACAGTGGGTAGGTAGATAGACAGATAGACAGATAGTCAGTACCGCCGCTCCCTATACGCGGAGTACCCCCCCCAAAAAAACTTTCTTCTATATTATTAAAAATGTATACATAAACATAAAAATCTAAACATGAACATACATACTATATATAGGCTAAATAAAGGCTAATTGTACAAAAAAATTATATTTTATGATGAATGCAGTGCAGTATAAGCACACGTGACATGCGTTCCACGCACTCACTCTCACCTATGTTTGCAACTGAATACAAATAATCATAATTGATGAACAACTTGGCTATATCAGGGAAAAGACATCAGCGCAACCCGGCGCAGAGAAAGGAAAAATAAAAAAGCCCGAGATGAAGCCGTTGCTTCAATTTCAGGTAATACGTTTATAATCCTGTGAAACACTTTTGACTGACGTTAGTAGACTAATGTGTTTTATTGTCGGTGATTTCACCACCAACAACAACGCATCTGACTTAACATTGCATGTTTCCATGACGTAGAATGTTTTATATAAAAACAATGAGGCAGTATATGTTTAATTATGGTTTCATTGAATAACACTGTAAAAATGCATGCAATACAGTGCCTGCAAAGGGCACCAAAGGCCTGATAATTTCTGTTGCTTCATTTACAGGACGATCCAATCTTTGTTTAATATTGACCAAAGATCCAATTCAAATATCCACTTGATTTATTTATTTATTTTTTAATTTGACGACCTTTTTGTAATAGAAATGCTACAGCCAATTTAATTTCTTCAACGAGAACGTGGACGTTTTATTTTGTGTGATTTCTGAATGCTTGAGACCATAAAATCAGTCACACTGTATTAATATCATATAAGCTAGTTTCTGTCTAGGGCTACAATTGTAATTTATAAATAATACAATGTAATTACAATTTATTTATTTACTTTTATATTTTATAAAAATTCTATTTTGACCCCTTATAGGCTGATAGATGTCTTCTTTTTTTTTAGATTATTACACAACAATACTATTCTGCTTAGGGCACCCATTTGGCAAGCAGCGGCCCTGCAGATAGTCCAGTGTAGTTGAGCATGAGCTGTGTGGCCAGGAAGCAGGTACCGTATCTTAACAGGTTAAGTACTGATTGCTTTTGATTGAAAAGATATGTAAAATACGTGCTCCCTCTCAACACTGATTGCAGAGAGCTGACTCTCAGCTGCTAATATTTTCTACCATCACAGATGTCCCATGTTTCCCCAATCAAGTCTGTGAATTTAATCACCACATCCATTTGTCAGACCCCAAGTTTGTGTTGTGGATTCGCCTCTGCGTATCAGATATGTTCATTACTGGTGCTGCACTTCAGTAATTTCCCAACAGATGCTTAATTTGACTGTTTTAACATATGCTGATCATTTGTACACGCGTGAGGGGTCTGGCCATCCAGAATCCACACACATGTTGAATGCACTGTCGGAGGTGTCGATGGGGCTGTCATGAGCTAATGAAACCATCACTGAAATAGCATCACTGTGTATATTTGACCACCACATCTGTGTCAATAATGGCTCTTCAGTCAGAAAGACACTCTCAAATGCCAGTCAAGTTTGAAACCACCTCCCCATTAGTCTTGCTGGTAATTTAACTGTGGCACAGATGCAAGCGAGTTTATGGGCTGTATCTTTTGATGGAGAAAAGGGAAAATGTCTGTTTTTAAGAGACAGAGAAGCATAGCTGGTGGAATTTTTTTATTTTATTTTTTTTGAAGTCATCAGTGGTGGATTAATGTGCCGCACAGACCCATTAAGCTCCATAAAGGGAAATGAGGGGTAGTAAATAGAGATTCTTTATGTGTGTCCAGACAAATTTGTAAAGAGGAAGCAGAAGCTTTTAGTGAATCTCTAGACAGTTGTCGGATTTGAGTTCCTTGATGTTTTAGCTTTAAATATATCCTTTTGAAAGTACTGTATTTTTCTGATCAGAAGTTTTGAAGAAAAGCGATATTCATTTAAGAGTATGTAAAAACAGTAATATATTATTTATGTTATTCGTTTTAAAATCATTCATGCATATTGAACATCAGTATATGACTTACTCACTCTCTCTCTGTGTATAACAACTGATGTTACAGAAAAGTTCCTTTTTAAATAAATGGTAACTTTTTATTTATCAAAGAATCCTGAAAAAAGTACCTTAGGTTCCAAAAAAAAATTAATGTCACACTGAAGACTGGAGTAATGTCTGATGAAAATTCAGCTTTGTGTAACAGAAATAAATAAATAAATAAATATTGATGTATATTAAAATAGAAAATTGTTATTTCCAATTGCAACAATATTTCACAATATTACTGTTTTATCTGTATTTTTGATCAAAGAAATGCACCCTTGATGGACACAAGAAACCTATTTTAATAAAATTCAAAATCTTATTGATCACAAACTTTTGAATGGCATTATGTATACTGTATATAATAAATGTAACTGTAATCTGTTACGGTTACTGAGAAGAAAAATTTGTAATTTACAGTTACTTATGAAAATGTTAATGATTACAAAGGGGGATACATCTACACCCATGTAGATATGACAAATCGACACCAATGTTCACACCCTAATATGTGTGGAGTTTTACGGTAACCCCACCCACTTTAAATGTTTCAAAATGGTTAAGAATTAATCTTAAATAAATAAATGTTGAGAATTTAGAAAAAAACAGTTAGATATTTGAATTTAGAAAAGTAATCAAAAAGTAATTAAATGTAATTAGTACAGTACAGTAATTGATGTAGTTACACTACTTGTTGCAATCTCAATAGAGTAACCTGTGATCTGTAACGTATTACATTTTTAGAATAACCTTATGAAGTGTACACTTGACCATTTATTCTTTCAACATTTCGGAAGCCTTAAAAAACATTTATTTATTTATATTTTTTCTTGTGTTCCTGACTTGACTTGTGTTTACAAAATTATGATCTCTACACAACAAATGTTATCTCACGATCTCTACTTCATTTTCTCACAAGAAATCAAACGGATTGTCCCTGACCATATCTCTGCTCAGCTACAAAACCATTTCATTACCATCTCTCAGTATCAGTCTATCAGCACACTGTCCCTTGACTTGGCTAGCAATAAAACTGGCTTCATGCTTAAAGTGAGTTTGATGACTGCAATGATAACGCTGTAGTCTCATTCTCGAGTGTCAGACGTTGATTTTGAAGTGCTCCGTCCATCACTGACAGACAAGAACATATTTCATCTCGAGTGAGTCCCTGATTAAAAGAAAAATCAATTCCCATGTCCACATTCAGAAACTTTGATCTCACAAGAAAGCAACCTTTAGTTTAACATCTCAAAAACTTTTTTATGGCAATATTCTCCAGATCATGACAAATCAAGGTTGTTTGACCTTTTGACATCAAGAACCAAAAAATATGGTGTTTTTCTGACGTTTGACAGACCTGTTGTTTATTTGGTTTGATTGCTTAGTTGTATTTCATTATCTGCATTTAGCATTTTATCTTTCCCTGCTGTCCTGACCTCCGATCCATTTTTGTGGTCAAGACCCAGCAGTTTATAACCACTGGTGTAAAAGACAAGATTGCTGTCTTAATGCATGCGACCGAAGATTAGGCAGTCTTCTCTCACACAGGCCGACACAAGACCTTGTCCAACAAGGTGAGGAGCGTACCAACAATTTGCCATGCCACCCGTGTTATTGCAATATTCTGATATCCATCAGTTAGCCACCCAGAATGAGAGATGGATAGGCATTTTTGCGCTGCAGGCGAAATGTAATGCTGGGTATTTTTCTTAATACTGCTTCCCTGCTGACACTTTCAAGCTGGCCAAGGTGTGATTGTAAACAGCACAGAGTAATGATAAGCATGAATCTATGTCAGCCGCCATCATTACAGCAGTCCCTAGAGATTGCACGGTCATGGCTGTAGCCGTTTCTTACACCCTGATCTTAAACAATAACACTTCAGTGAGGATAAACAGCAAGTAGTTCCATCTTCCTCACACACACAGATAGACAGCAATTTAAATGGTGGTTCATCAGCATTTAATTTATTAGTACCATGCAATTATCTGCGCAGAAGCATAATAATTCCTGAGTGGGCTGGTGGCGATCATGTGATGTGGACCTTGGAGTGCCTCAAAGGAGGTTGTAATGTATTTTTCACACGTGACTGCAATTATCTGTGATTATCTTCTGCCCTCTGTTTGGGGAAAATGATGACACTTTGTTTGGATAAAAACCTCAAGTATTCACCTTCAAGACATACAGTACAGAGAATCTCAAAACCTGCAATTTTCCCAGCTTTTGAGGTTGATAATTATAGATGTCTCTCCAGGGTTTGCTTGTTTGAGTTGTACTTGAAATTAACATGCAAAAGGTGCAAATCAGTCCCTTTGTATTTTTCCAAATGTAAGTCTCTGTGGCAGTTGTCATAATCCAGTAGACAACTCTGTTATCTTCTTTCTTCATTGGAACAGGTTTGGAGAAATGATATTAATAACAGATTCTCTACAGTGAATGGGTGCCGTCAAAGTCCAAACAGCTGATTAGAACATCCCAATCTTGTATGAAACAAATTCACCATTAAGGCATTTTAAGAAAGCAATATTGTGGATAGAGAACTTCTTTGAATCTTTATATTTTGCAATATTTGCAATGCTATATTTCTGCAAATTCTTTCCAATGTACAGTAGAACTCATCTGCATCCTGAATGGCCTGAGAGTGAGTAGATTTTTCAGCAAATTTTTGGTGATCTGTTCCTTTAAGTTGCATTTGTTAGTAAGTTTTGTAGTGATTGAGGAACAGCCGACTATGCCGATCTTTTACTCTTAAACTCTTGTTCGAGGCTATAAAACATATTTCTATAAAACTTCCCCTCTCATTATTGTACTTCAGCTCTAGCCAACTTTGTAGGACGAATTTAATGATCAGATGCCATGTTTCATTACTGCAGGCTGTGAATTTAATGCACTCTAGCCCGAGGGCAACTTTGACCGTCACAGACATTTGTTTATATCAGACTTGCACCTGGTTCCAACTCACCAGCTAATCTCAACATAATTATCAACTTTCTTGAGATAGTCTTGATATTTTTATGAAGCACACTAGAAAAAAAAAAGAATTTCCATAGTTTTACTTTGCCAAACTCAAACCTCAAATGCACCTTTTTAAAAATGAGTTATTTGTTTACTGTGATGCAAAGCTTAATATTTGGCATCATTACTTCAGTCTTTAGTGTCATATGATCTACATTATTTATAGCTTAAGATTTTTTAAAATTATTATCAGTGCAGAAAATTAACTGGTTTATTCCGCAAGGACACATTAAGTTGATTAGACATTTATAATTTTTTACAAAAGATTGATTGATAAAGTTTATATTCATGAGAAAATTCTGAAAACACACACACATATGAAGAGTTTATTTTCAAAAATCATGTTTTTTTTAATTATGTTATCATGTTTTTAATGTGTCTGTGCGAGTGTGTTAATTAGCTAGTTTTTGTAGCTAATAAAAAAACAACTGCAGTTTAATTGAGATTAATTGGAATGCACAAAAAAATGCACAGAAAAACTTGATAAACTTTTTGCAAATTGACTCTTTATATATATATATATATATATATATATATATATTAATCTACTCTATATATATTATATATATTATGATTTTTATTATAAAATATAATTTTTTTTAACACAATCTCTGATGAATTCCAACAAAAAAAGATTTGAATATATATATATATATATTAAAAAGAAATTACTTTTTTTATTTTTATTAAAAAAAACGAGGTAAAACTGTAATAATATTCCACAATATTACTGTTTTTACTTTTTTTATTTTTTTATTTAAAAAGTGCAAACTTGGTTGGTATGAATGACTTCTTTCAAAAAATAAATAAAACAAAATGAAATGAAATAATAAAATAAAATAGTTATCCCAAACTTTTAACCAGTAATGTATACATTTACGTTTGCAATGCTTCCATCCGTTGACACAATGCATATTAAAATTCATACAGGATAGTCAGGCTCTCTGTCATCAGTTTTAATTATCTGATCTTCTCATCATCTTGCAAGCCAAGCATGACTTCCTCCCTAAAACAATCCATCCACACGTGCCGTCTCTCCTCCACCTGCTTCGGTCCAACTCACTCCATCAGCGCTTCTCTGTACACAATGTCCTTTTATCCTCTGTTTTTCCTCCTGTGCACCAGCCCGTTTTTATTTCCCTCAGGGTATTTACACCTGACAACAACTTAATTATTGAATTCTGAAGAGCGGCTCATCAGTTGTCTTCTCTTTTGCTCTTTCACCTCTCCTTCCTGGGCAGGTTGATGGATACACGGCTCTGTCTCCACAGGGGTCGATGGACAAATAGAAGGGTGGCTTTCATCTCAACAATCCCATGCGCTGCTAAATGCCTGTCAGAAGCTGTTTGGTGTCCCGCGGCGTAGGGTTGAGTAAGGTGACCTCCAGAGGTCTTACCACCAGGTGGACCTCAATCAAAGTCCCTCTTGGGAAGGAGACCACCTTTAGTTCACAAACACTGTCCAAGATCAATGCTCTTACTGTTAACACACATATATTAACCCCAGTAGCTTTTTTTGGAAACAGATCCAGATCCAGATCTTTAAAGTTGCGTTTTTAAATGACAAAGCACTTTCTTCTATATCCCAGCTCAATATGCAGAGATGTAAGGAGTGTAACTTAATACTGGTGCTGCTAGTGGTACATTAATATGACACACTTCAACCTTAAACCTTTTTTAAGCTTTTCCCATATAACTTTTGTGACATTCTATAGTTTAAAAGATCTTTTTAAAGTTCACATTCTCTTTTCAGCCCCTCAAAAAATCTGCAGGCCACCCTCTTGACCCACAATGCTACACATTTTTTTTTAGCTGACACCTCATTACCTGGTATAGATCGAGCTCCTGGACAACAACAGTCTGGGGAGAAACCAGGATTATGCAGGGATTCGAGGCCTCAACAACCATGCTAACCTTATATTTTTGTGTAATGAGACCGATAAGACTGCTCATATTAATTTCAATAATTGAACTTTTATTAGTTGAAATAATTCATTTTAATTTCTATTACAGAATGAACATTATAGACAAAACATACAAATTGTATAATTATTATAAATATAATATTTTATATTATATTATTTTATTGTATAAAAGTATACAGCCATAAGTAGATAGTAGGCTGATAAATAAATGACACAGACCCAACAAAACTATGATGACATTTATCAGTTATGTATAATATGTAAATGTATTTATTTATTTATTAACATTTCAGTACTTTATTTGAAGCTAAGTTCATATGAAAATCTAGGTCACATTTTAAAAATTGATTTAATTTTTTTTTAATTATTCAATATGAAATCATATCTTATTGTAATTACTATACTGCATTGTGTGTAGATTATACATTGTTTGTGGAGCTAAACAATTATAAATATCTATGTCTAGACAAGAATTTCATTTACATTTTTATTTTCTTTAAAATATAGGCTTTGTTTTTTTTCCAAGTAAAGAATAATGGGGTTTTTTTGTTTGTTTGTTTGTTTGTTTTTTTGTCCTGAACATTTCTTTGTTAGATTGATCAATTTAATTTCAATTATTTAAACTGTTGTTTTGGCTGGAGCTGGAGACCTTTTAGTCCATTCCCTAGCTCTAGCTACAACAACAGTCTAGTATCATGTATAATTGTATGTAAATTGAGACAGAGCCAAGGTGCTTGTTCAGTCCTTCAGTGCTGAATACCCTGATGACATTTGTTCTTGCCCTGCAGAACAACATCTGATTCTAGCTAATGAGCTAGCGTTGTAAGCCAGGGAGGCTAACACGTTTGTAAAAACCAGCTGGTGACATGCCTCGCCAGGTCAGACACCCAGAACATGTGGTCCCATGCTGAACAACTCACACAGACAGGCACATCCAAATGGGAAGTAAGATTTACATAAAAATGCAGAGATATACAGATGCAGCATTGTGAGCTCATACAGTATGTATGTATCTGTGTGTGTGTGTGTGTGTGTGAAAGAGAGAGAAGAGAAAGTGAGGGAGAGATGTTTGTGGAGTTATGGTGGATCCTCAGAGACGTCTGTTTGTCTGGCTAAGATCCAAAACTAATCATAGATGTTGAGCTGCTCCCACAAGTCAACTGAGACTTCATGTTCACTTTCCACACTCGCTTTTTGAAACAGTTTTGTACAGTATAAGACTGAAATTAGTGCAATTTCCTTTTGAACGGCTGTAAAATATAAAATATATGTACATATATACACTACCGTTCAAAAATTTGGGATATTTAATGTTTTTTAAAGATGTTTCTTATGCTCATCAAGGCTGCGTTTATTAGATTAAAAATCCAGTCTTCAGTGTCACATGATCCTTTCACAAATCATTCTGATATGCTGATTTTTTATTATCAGTGTTGGAAACAGTTGAGCTGCTTAATAGTTTTTTTTAGGATTCTTTGATCATTA
>JAUMHE010000077.1:4076466-4091220 GCA_032359235.1 Enteromius mattozi
TGCATATTATACGTTACATTACATTATAGACTCTCTCATCATTTTTATATAGAGTCTCTAGCCTTGATTTATATTGTATGCCATTAACCCATCAACCCTCTTTTGTTGGTCATGATCCTTAGAATCCTGCAGAGAAAGTGAAATGTCCTGAATTTCCTCCTTTACCCACCTGCCTCTCTACCACACACTTTGTGATCTTCATCGTCATTCAATCCCTCCTCTTCTTCGGCTACATTATGTACAAGTGAGTAAATTTTCATTTGTGTGACTGTGAAGCTCTTTTAGTGGTGCGTAAATGGTAAAAGACTTTTTGATTCCCTTTCTGATCGGGTGCTTCATTGAGCTTCAGCTGTTGGCTTCCTACATGTTTTCCTCAGTTGTTTTGGTAGTTTAAGTACTGCAGTCTTTCCCAGTGTCTT
Organism: Enteromius mattozi; assembly: GCA_032359235.1. NCBI lineage: Eukaryota > Metazoa > Chordata > Actinopteri > Cypriniformes > Cyprinidae > Enteromius > Enteromius mattozi. The sequence continues at coordinate 4,076,886 of JAUMHE010000077.1, forward strand.
TAAATTTAAATCTTTCTTGTTTATATAATGAAAAAGCAAGATGGAAATCACTCAAGATGGACATTTTCTATGCGTGGAATGGAACCAAAATTAGGACTATTATTCAAGCATTGTAAAAGATTTATTTTCGAGAGTCATGATTTACTTTTTTCTCTACTTCCAGGAGTCAACAGGAAGCAGCAGCTAAGAAGTTTTTTTGATGATTCGTAGCTCTTGGTAAACACAGCACAACATGTAAATTGTCCAATTTTGTTAATTTCCAGTTTGTTTGTTTTCTGTTTGCAAACTGTAAGTTATTATACTTGAAAACTGAAGTATTTTGTTTGAGGTTTTTTTTTTTTTTTAATTCTTGATTTTTAATTTGATCAGATTTGTACAGGGATGAATGACTGCTCTTTTGTGTGTGGCATTTGCAATGGAAGATTCATGAATATGATGTAATATATTCTTAAGAGATCTGACCTTATATATACTTTTCAATGCTGGTCCAGGAATCATTTCATAAACTCAATCACTGTACCAGGAGTGTTCTGAACTGTGGTAAAAAGTAATTACAACAGGATCAAGTGTTTTAATGCATTCCCTTTGGTAGTAACTTTACAATAAGGCAGTTTTTTTTCTAAAAGTGTTAAAGCTTTATTGTACTGGCAAAAGCAAGAACCTACAGTTGTGAATGCTTATTTTGAATCTTTAAAAAAGAAACAAAAATGTATTTCCTTCTCAAACAATTTACATAAAACACAAATCAAACACTTTTTGTGTCTAGTTTTTATTAAAAAATGTTGTGTAAAAGAGAGGCGGGTGTGTGTGTGTATATATATATATATATATATATATACTTCATAGGTCATTTCTGCCTGTATACTCTATATACTAGAGTATATATAGTAATATAACTGTCAGCTCACAGTGTGTAAATGAGTAGCAGAAGTGCGGCTGGAGGCTTTGAGCTCCTGGATGCAGATGTAACTCTGTCTGACAGGGCCGGCCTCATGCGGGGGGTTATGTAAGAACCCCAGCCGTGAGCCATAGTGCTGCTCTATGGAAGCTTCTATGACCCGGGCCATCGTTAGGGATTAGATCAGAGACAGAGGGCTTTAACACACTTTCTCCACCTTTATTCAGCTCCAGTCATCACAAACAACCGATTGCATGTTGGTTTAAACGATTCTGGTCAATAGTGAAAGAACAGAGGTTGCAGTCCAGAATGAATTGAAAATACAGGCTGAACAGTTTATGATATAGGATAAATTTTTCTTATGGCAAATGTTTTAAATAGTTATTTTATTATCTTGTTTTGCTTTATTTTTCATTAGTTCTTTGTAATGAAAGAACATTAGTGACTGCAGTCCAAATTAAAAAATAATAATAAATTAAATTCTAAAATGATAAATTATAGAAATGTAGCTTTTTATACTTTTTTTCTGTGATTCTTTAATAGTTAATTATATTATTTTATAATATAATTATATTGTTTTGGGAAATTTGTCTGTTTCATGTTTTGTTTATTTTCATTTCTCTTTATCTGTAGTGGAAGAACAGAAGCCATTGGAATCAAGAATATCATAAATATTTATGTTTGCACATGAAGTTTTGTTAAGGGAAATGTTCTATTCTATTCTGTTCTATTGTATTTTTTCATACCAGCCGGTAGACAATCACTGATATTATGCCAGTTGCTTTGTGTTTAATGTAGTGTAGCAAATTTAGTGCTTATAGTGACACCATAACTAATCCTCAAATCCTTATTTAGATCATTTACCTTATGGTTTTAAAATGCAATACAATATTAATAATTAATTATACAGACAAAAGTTACCGAAGTCCTGATCTGAGTAATAGTTTGGATGCTACAGGCCGTCAGTGTCCTTCTTACTAGCATCCATTTGTGACATTAAAGTATTGTGCTGGGATATGCCGATGATTCTTAGCGCTGATAATCCAGCAGCCGTTCCCTCCCTCTGTCTCTGTTCGCTCTCAATCACTGCTCTGGCTTGATTGTGTACTCTCGCTCTCTCCCCACCCCCTCTTCTGTTTTTTTTCAAGGGATTACACAGAGACATGTCGTGTACGTTTAGCACATCTGTCACTCCATCCCACCATGCTGTGCGATCAATCCAGCATGAGCTCACTGGCCCTAACAGGAGATGCAGTTGTGAAACATTTCAAATGGCCTCGTCTACATTTTAATTACCTAGTTACTTAAGGACACTTCAGTTGTTGCGCCCTTTCAAGGCAACCGTATTGTCACATGAGGTAAATTCAAATTTAAAGAACTTTGTCCACAACAATTCACTCTTAAAATGACCTTCCCTTCAGGAATAATAGTTTTCAGCATATTTATGTTTCCAATAGACCCATAATTGAACAGTTGTGGGACTTTGGGGACATAATATTGTCCTTATTGCTGTAAGTGTCTTCACCTTGGACTGGCATTGTCAGCTTCAGTTTTGACAGTGTCGGAGTTTTAATAGGAGATAATCGCCTCACAAAACCAGAGTTGTTTTGTTAGACAATAGTAAAAATACAATATGAATTGACCTGAGGTACTTGTCAAAGGTGAATACCTTTTGGTAATTACATTGCGTTTGTTTTTTTTAAAGGGTCATGGGAGTTTGTAGGAACCCTAGTTTATAGGTACACTACCTTAAGCTGGTTTAGGGTATTTTTAGGGAACGTAATTGCTACATAAATTGACTTGTGAAACGTGAAGGATAAAATAAATAAGACCTTTCTGCAATTACATTGAGTTTTAATCGCCTTAAAATAAATAAATAAATTAATATTAATAATTAAATAAAACAACACTTTTCAGTAACCGTTGGGTTTATTTACAAGGCACATGGGAGTTCGAAGGATTAAAGACGCTTAGTATGTGTTTGTAGTGTGTATTGTACAAAGACTTGTGATGCTAATATGCATTAACAACTGAGCTATTCCTTGTTTGAACTGCTAATGCTAATAAATGATGGATGTCCTATGGTTTAAGCTGGTCGGCAGGCTGGTTTTAGAGGAGTTTTGGCCACTTTCCAGCTGCCCAGGCTGTTCTTAGATGGTTTAGGCTGACCTGCTGGAACGAACAGCTAAAACCAGCCTGACCAGCCTAAACCAGCTAAGAACAGCCAACCAGCTTAGACTGGTTTTAGCTGTTTGTTTTTTCACCAGGGAGAGCTTTAAAAGAATGATATTGAGAGTTTGACCATCCTTTTAAACCAGTTAAGACCAGCAATCTATCCCTTAAGAAAATTAACCATGCCCTGTTGAAAAAAACAGCATATACTGGTTAGGAAGCTGGGACGCTGGTTTAAGATCAAGTCTTTTGCTGGTTTAAGATGGTCCTTTGCTGGTCTTGAGATGGTTGACCAGCTAAATCAACAGAACACCATCTTTGCCAGGCAGGGAGGACATCTAGACCATCAGTTTGGTCCCACTAGAAGAACAGCTAACTATTTTAAACCACCAGAAATTCCTGGTAAGTTAAATATTTTGTATGTTGAGTAACCACTATCTATTTTTCTTCAGTTACCTCAGCAAGAATTGAAGAACTGCTGAAGCATCACCTGTTTGCAGGTAAATACAACATACAAGTTCCTGTTCTTCATCTGTGGGACACGTAAACAGGTTTGTAATCCCTTATCTTTGCTTCTCTGTGCTCACAAGGGGTATTAATGGAAAATCGGTTACCGGTTGGTTGCGATGCATTGGTCAGTCCCTCATTAAGTAATGTGATTAGCAGTCAGTGGGTGGATGCAATAAACATGACGTCAACAACGGAGACCGCCCTAATCTACAAAACACAGATTTCATAGTTTTCAAGTTTTCTCCTACTATTTTTCTTCTAGTTAAAACTTCTGATTGATAAATGCATTGAGTTCTTTCACTTTTATTGTGTGGAAAAGGGAAAGCCACAGCCATCTGCCTCTCAGTGTAGATGGGCGCATCTTAATCCAGATTATGGCTGCAGCATAAACGTTTTTTTCTTTTTTTCTGGCCGCCATTACTAGTCAACAGTGTGTCCTTGATAACAGACAGGCAGGTCGGTTAGCCTAGCTCCAATTAGACCACCAACAATACATCTGAGGAACTTCTCTGGACTTTCACCGAAAGATATCAGGAAATCACAATTTGACGTCAAGCTTGAGAATCCAGCAGGGTAAAAAATAATGGCATTTCTAATCAAAAGTATGGTGGGAAACCCACTGAAGGGAATGGGATTTGGAGGAGGAGAGGAAAAGGCTGAGGAGGAGACCCCCAAGGACCCTGCAGCGGCTGCTGGTATGACTAGAGAAGAATATGAGGAGTACCAGAAGCAGGTAGTGGAGGAGAAGTAAGTAAAGTTTGTGCCCCTCAGGCCCTTTTTGTGCTTACAGTACATACTTAGCATTTAATCACCTTGACAAAGTAAATAAAGAATCTTGCATATGCTGTCATACATATTAAGTTCTGTATTTATCTCTTTTTTTCTTTAGATTAATGCATTATTTATCTAGATAATCTAAAATAGCATTTAGGTTCTGCATCCCTTTGCATCTTCCATCCTTAAAGCTGATGGTACATCACATAAACACTGTAATACAAATAAAACCTGCAGTGATGTCTATTGCAAAGGGATCTGCAGAGATTATCAGAGCAAGAGCATGATGTATACTTAATCGGAAAGGCATCTGATATTCTCCATGATGATGTATTCATGCAAACACCTGCATCTTAATTATCTGTAAAACCTAACTATTTGTGAAAGAGATGATAATGTCAGTGATTAAAGATGAACAGACTCCATGTTGGTATCAGAAAGTAAGCGTCAGGTGCTAGCTGCTAATCAGTCCTAAGAGCAGAGCTTAGCGTGGGTTATCCTGGCCTTGTTGATCTGGATAATGCTATTTTTAGAAGCAATCATGGTAGAGAGTAAATAATAAAAGTATTGGAAAAGGTCAGACCTCTGCATATTTCAAATATGAAATTTATTTATTTCCAGGCCACAGTTGGCAGCCATTTTGTTTGTTGTCAAAAAGACCTATCTGAGATTTATTTATGACAAATGTATAAATTATGCAGTGTAACAACAGTGATCTGATTGAATTTAGCAATCCAAAAAAAATATCTTGCAGATTTTCTGAAATTCACGGTGTTCACAATTTAGTGTTGCTTATAAACAGTGAACATGATCACATAACCAGATTAGCTTATGAAATAATACTTTTCACTCCGTTAATAAACTCTTTTGCGTTTATCCTAAAAAGTATATGAAAAATACTTTAGAATAAGAAAATAAATTCATATATATATTTCACACATGTATCTTTTGAAAGAGATTTTCCAATCAGTAATTGCACAGGGAAAAGCATCTGAAGCATGCTAATCCCAAGTTTTGATATTATTCATGTTCAAAAGAGATGCGATAACTCATATCAGCAGGCTCGCTTAAGTAGAAATATGCCTAGGTTAGAAACAGATGATTCCTACAGTAAACATACATGTCTGCTGTGAGATTACATCTAAACATCTGAAGATCTTTGTGTTGATTCAGATCAAACATCCAGAGGATTTTATTATTTAGTTGCTGCTGGTAAACTAGCTAAGAGCTTTGCTTCAAGTATAGCCAGAGCACCGCCGGAACAATGCTATAAGCATCCTGAAGCTCTTTATCTGGAATTAAGCTGTAGTGCTAAACCCCGGAGGTTATTTTATTTTCCTGCTACAGTGTTTTGTTAGGCATGGATTTTAAAACAAACTGTTTGTGCAATGCATGTTTTCCACTGAATTATACACGGTGGTATGTTGTTGTTGTTATTTTACATGAAAATCACAGATTTGCATGCACTCTGTGTTACGTAGATTTATTTTTTAAGATATATTAATATGCTGTGTTTTTCGTAGCACATGATAACGTGTTGCAAAAACATTTCTGATCCACAGAATGGAAAGAGATGCAGACTTCTTGCACAAGAAAGCAGAGAGGGCCACTCTGAGGGTTTGTCTACGAGAAAAATACAGACTTCCTAAAGTAAGAGCCATTTTGCTTCATCCTCTCTTCTTGAAAATACGAAAAGTGAAATTTTCTTCAGAATTTCTAGTTTTTAAAAACCAACCATTCAAGTTTGGGGTCTGTAACTTGCCTGCATGTTTATGCATATTTAGCAGAAAATACAAAATAAGTAAACAAATGGCAACAAAAAACTGTAACTGTACTACTATTTTACAGTGTCTTAAAATAACCATTTTCTATTTTAACTTTCAGAAATCATTTTAATATTAAAATAATTAGTTGAAGCCATCTCTACCATTGCTGTGGCTCTCACAATTTCACACACACACACACACACACACAGATATATATATATATATTATACACAAATGCATTTTCTCCCATACGGATGCTTTGTTTGGCTTTGAGTTCTTGGCACTTCTGATAAATAAGCTAACCAGATTAAGAGAGTGAACTGAGGTCTGCGCAAGCCTCCAACCATATTGGCTTTCCTCAACATCTGTTCACCTTTTTACAGCTTCATTCTCTCTCTTAAATCCTTAATGCAATCATGCAAAAGACTAACATAATGTATTGTCCGAACCTAGTCGGAAATAACTAAACGCACCAATGATCCACCTTGATTTTTAGCATGTATGAACATCAGTGGAACTTTGAAAATAACATGGTGTGCGTTTACCCCTCAGAGTGAGCAGGACGATAACATGATTCAGATGGCAGGAGATGACGTGGACGTTCCCGAGGAGCTGCTGAAGATGGTGGATGAGGATGCCACAGAGGAGGAGGAGAAGGACTCCATCCTGGGGCAGATGCAGAACTTACAGAACATGGACATGGATCAGATAAAAGAGAAAGCCAGTGCTACACTGACAGAGATGAAGTCCAAGGCTGAGGAGAAGTGTTCTGTCATGTAGTGGTTTAGCAAACTCACCCGTTTCTACAAACCAGGTCAGGTTTTTGATACGGTTTTGATACAAAAACCAGGTCGGGTTTTTGAAATACAGGACTTTTTTTTGACATGTCTTTGAATTGAATTTGAAAGCATGTCAGAATAAGTCACTCAAGTTCTACGTTCCCAAAAGCTGCAAGATTCTGGCTCTAGATCAGCTTTTCAGCTTCTCTTCCTCGGCTCCCAATTTCACTGTAGGACTTTTTCTTTTGTATTTGTTGTTTGAACAAATGATGTTGTAGTCTATTTCCTTTTTTTTTTTGTTTTTTTTTTGCTTACAATATTACAATATAACCTGTAAATATATCTAACAAACGTCTAACTTGAACCTAAGGCGGAGAAGCTATGTTTAAATCCCCCTCCTGCTTTTTTGCACAAGGGATGAGACGAATGTTATGCTGTGATTTCTTGGTCATTGACACATATTGTAATGCTCATTAGGATTCTTTATGTATCAAGTTTTTATGTGAGGTAAATAGGCACAAATCGGATTGTAAACAGATTAAACACATGAATAAAACTGTCGATTAAAAAACTGAGTCTGCCATGCATTTGTCATCAAAATAAGTACATGTCTGTGAGATTTTCTTGACCATAACAACTTATTTTGTCAATGCTTTATGCCGTGTAGCTTTATATTTACATGAAGCCAACTAAATCCGGGGTCTGAAAAACAGTTTATTTAGCTACTCGCATGAAAAGTTGTTACGACAGGACTAATATTAATCAAATCTATGCTCATGTTTATTGAAAAAGGTTGGCTTTGGACTTTTAAAGGTTACTTGCTAATAGGATCATCAGGTCTGCGACAAGTTAAATGCCTTCACTAGACATAGTAACATTGTGTGTTCACATTATGTGACCTCATATTACTTCATTTTTATTTGTTTCTTTCATTTCAGTTGTATTTAGTCATTTTAAAAAAACTATAATGTACAATAATATATGAATCAATCAATCAATCAAAATAGTGATTTTTAAAGCGTTAACACATTCTTGTGTTTTTGGTGTGTGTGTGTCCGTGCGTATCTTTGAATAAATCTGGAAATACCAACATTATCTGTTGTAATTAGGGAAAAGCCAAGCAGTTGAAAGGATTTGTGCTGTTTTAGATAGAGGGGGGAAAGTGTGTAATCCCCTCAAACCAGCGTGTGTCCCGAGGATTATCAGACTGCTGTCAATCTTTGTTCGGAGCTAATTACACGTATCCATTCAATATTGAGGAAGTTTGCAAATTCTTCCAATTAACTGCACCTCAATTGTAGGCTAGCTCTCAGGGGTCGCGCGCTTGCTGCTTGAGATCGTGTTTTGTTCATCATGTAACAAAATCCCCTAATGGCCGAAACCACTCCACGCTCGAAGTGTAGGCCTAAAGTAGCCCTTGGTGCTGTTTTATGGTTTTAGAGTTGTAATTAGTTAGTTAGGCAGCTTAAATGTTTGACCACCAAAACTTCTGATCGTTTGATTGTACCGATGCCAGTTCAGCAGTTTTTACCAGACTTATTCCGTTGATATAGCCTGCGTTTTAATTCATTTCGTTTCAGTGTCAGCCTAAATAACATTTCGTTTTCTCGTAGAAATTATGCATAAACTTTGTTTTTACTTTATTGTATTTATATTTAGGATCATTTATTTATTTTGCTATAGGCTAGCCTAGAAAATTACATTTTTTCTAGTTACAACATTTAATTACAACCCTTGTAAATCGCGGAGTGTTGTAAGAAAACATATTTTGCTTAAATATCTGTAACTCGATATTAATTTAATTTAATTTTTAATCATCGCGCTGTTTCAAACTTTGATGTAGGCGTAATACTCCCGTATTTAGTCGCAACGAATTAGTGTGAAAATCTACCACCTGAGCTGTGTCAAATAATTTACAGAGTAGGCTGCTATTTCGTTTTAAACTTTTTGTATCTATAGCCAATTTAATTAAACTAAATGGAATTAGGCCTAGCCTGTGTGTCGGCAACTCTCACAAACGTGCCAAATGTAGCCATAAATGTCATTCATTAATTTATTTTTATTAATTTTTTATTATTATTATTATTATTATTATTTTGTCCTTCAAATCCTTCTTATTTCCAAACCGAGTCGTTAAGCTTAATGTCACTTCAAGGGAGCGATATGACTGAATTCATTGTCAGAAAAAGCTTTTAAAAACTCAAATTGTTGTAATTTTATTTTAAAATTCTATTATTTTTTATTTTTTACAGTTCCATTTTTAACATTTACTTTTCTCAAAATAGTGTAGAATACAAATAGCTTAACATAATTGCGCGTACAGAGATCTTGATCTGTTTCGGCCCCAAAGATGTAATCCCAGCCCCAGTTCCTCTTATTTCTACAGGCCGTCGTGATCAAGACATCTGGAGTGGGAAAAGATGATTTAAGATTTATGTAAGGCGGTTTATAAAGCTGCCATTATGCCCACAAGGATCTCTGGGAGGAGTTAAATGCTCGGGACAATACTACATCCCTCACTCCGGCCAATCTGACGTTTCTTGACGTGTCGAAGGGGATGTCACTCACACAATAGAGTCCCGATCGAGGGGGATCCATATAAGGCCCCTGGGGGCCACTGCATCCTCAGTGTGTGCAGGACCACTACTGGAGAAAGTTGCTTCAGCTGGGACAGCCTGGACTATTGGAAAAACAGGGGGAATCCGTAGTGCTTTCTTTTTTTCTGTAACTAAACGTTCGATGAGGCTTGTTGGATCTCAGTCCCAAGACATGGAAGAGCGTCTCTCCCCATCCGCGCGCTTGGTTCGCAGTCCTGGATCCCAAACGAGGATCCACAGCATTGAATCCATATTAGGATTTAAAGGAGAGAACATCTTCCACCCGGCGTTTTCTTATGGATCGGGGAAGCCGATCAAAGACACCGAGCATTTGTCTTCCCCCAAAAAGGATTCCAGTAACTCCAAAAACTTTGATGGTGAGTTAACAGCTTCGTAAAGTAGTTCAAAACTGCAGCACTTTATTTTTTAAGTCATGAATAAATATCTACAGGTACATAATGTACGTACAGAATAATACTGATACATATAAAGGGAATCTGAAGTTTTTTTAATTAAATTGAAAACGGAACAAAAAAGTTTTGTTTTTTTTTGAATGTATAAAGAAGGGAAATAAACTAAAAGTATTACATTTCTATTTTATTTGAAATAAAATAGAAATTTATTTCATTTGAAAAGTATAAAATAATTAAATATGACGACGTCAAAATATATGATGCTTTTAGATATATGAATAACGGACTTTTTAGTGTTTTTATGTGTTGTAAAAAAAATAAATAATAATTACAATAGGCCTACGTGAATTGAAATGTAAATATGAACACGCCACACCTTCTCAAGGAAAACTCTGCGTTATTTTGTCTGCAGGTGTCTGTAGATCCGCCGTCATGGTCAGTCCGGATCTGCCGGATGATGGTGGTAAATTGTCGGACGATGAAAATCCGAAGAAAAAGCACCGGCGGAACCGGACCACGTTCACCACCTTCCAGCTGCACGAGCTCGAGAGAGCGTTTGAGAAGTCGCATTACCCTGACGTGTACAGCAGAGAGGAGCTCGCGCTCAAGGTCAACCTGCCGGAGGTTCGCGTGCAGGTGAGCATCATACACCACACACATGATGGACCATGAGAGTACTAATGACACAAGCTAGGAGCACTTTATTTAACAGATCACTGCTCAAAACCTTTCCTCATTGATCCCTTCAGTTTGCAAAGTTTACAAAAAAAACATTTCTAGCACAAATTCAAGGCAAGAACTCATGTTTTCGTTTTATAAATAATAATAATAATAATAAAATAATAGACTAAAACAAAAAGAACGATGTATTGAAACAACCAGGGCATTTACTTCTTGAAAATGTATTTACGAATAGCAATTGTTTAAGAAATAACACAATTAAAAACTTGTGAATTTTGAAAATTAAATCTTGTATTCCATTCATTTAAAGTAAAACTTGACAAAGATGACAGAGATTTCACATCAGACTACTTTTCTTGTGCAATATAACTAAGAAAATTTTTCTTGATTTTATTGGGATATAATATTCAGATTTTAAACATGATAAATTAATTTTAGTGACAACTAATAAAATGTGGCTAATATCTATTTGTTTTATGTGATCCTTATGTGTATAGCAAATTAAGATTTGCGACTTTAATAATGGCAAAAATCATTTCTAATATTGTAATATAACATTACATATAATATGTAAAAAGTCATATACGTATAGCATAAACATGTACACATATATCAAGTTTTTTCACAAGCATTTGAACGTGTGTTTAAAAGGTTTTGTAAATTATTAATTTATAATATTGTAATATATTACTTGTAATACATGTAAAAAAATATATATATATATTTTGAACATAACTTTTTCGTCAGTGTATTTGAAGGGTTTTTGCAAAAATTTGACCTTTTTTGCAAGTGTATTTGAAAGGTTTTGTGAATTATTAATTTATAATATTGTAATATATATATTTTATATAAATAATACAATTTAATCTTAACTTATATCTGCATATATTAACTTCTTCACCAGTGTATTTGAAGGGTTTCTGCAAACATTTGAACTTTTTTGCAAGTTTTTTGAAAGGTTTTTGAGATTTGTTTGTAAGGTTTTGGCTAATTACGAACATTGGATATGCACTCGTCTATATCTTCCCTCAGAGTTAGACTTTTAAACGTGTGACTAAATCCCTCCTATGTCAAATTTCAGGTTTGGTTCCAAAACCGCCGTGCAAAGTGGCGGCGTCAGGAGAAGCTGGAGGTGAGCTCCATCAAGCTGCAGGAGTCCTCCTTGCTGTCCATCCCCAGATCGGGGCCGCTGTCCCTGCCGTTAGAGCCCTGGCTGACCGGACCCATCACCTCCTCCAGCTCTCCCCTGCAGTCCCTGCCCAGCTTCATCACCCCTCAGCAGGGAGTACCAGCCAGCTACACCCCTCCACAGTTCCTCAGCTCATCCACGCTCAACCACCCTCTGCCCCATATAGGAGCGGTGTGTCCTCCTCCATCCGCGTATCAGTGCTCGGGCTTTATGGATAAATTTACACTAGAAGAGGCAGACCCACGAAACACAAGTATCGCCTCGCTAAGAATGAAAGCGAAGGAACACATCCAGTCTATAGGGAAGACGTGGTAGACTGAGGAGGATGCTGGACTGAGAGACTTGTTTGCATCTCCTTTAACTTTCTAAATCAGACACTGTTTGAAGAGAAGTGGTTTTCACATCTGTTTGTGGTTCAGAAAACTCCCAGAGTTGTTCACTATGAATGACAAGCTTTGTAAAACAAATTCACTGTATATTGCTGTCGTTTTTGTTTTTTATCATGAGTTCATTTAATAAAGCTTCCTTGCTAATTCAAATATGCACCCAGACCTAATTCAACCCTTTTTTGCCAAAAAAAAAAAAGGCATTTAAAGCATTCAAAAAGAGAAAGAAAAATTTTATTGCTGGACAAAGATTAATCCCGATTAATTAAAATAAATGTTTTTGTGTATGTGTGTGGACTGTTATGTATATATAAATACGCACACATGCATATATTTAAGAAAATATGTTATGTTTACATATTTTAAATATAGGCCTGTGTCATATTCAAATATAAATACATACAAATATTTTCAAAATATATACTTTGGGTGTGTCTCTATAATAAACATACACAGTACATATATTATATAAACAAAAACTTGTATTTTGAATGTGATTAATCACAATTAGTCATTTCCCAGCACTAAAATTATTTAAAAATGAATGTATTTGAATCATATTCGTACTGTTTAAAATCCTCATCGATTATTTAAAATAGGCTACTATTCAGTGCGAGCGAAAAGGTTTCACTCGTTATTGTACGATGCAGATGATCCCTTTCCATTACATTTTGTTCTATGCTTTCACATTGTACAGATGAATTTTGTATTTTATAATAAAAAAAGTTTTTTTATTTCTTTCTCTTTCTCGTTCTTCATGCCTAACAATTGAGATTATCATGGTTTATGACTAAATAATATGTTCATAAAGTGAGGTTCCTAAACTAAATCACACATATTCTTATATTCTGCCATCTTTTGTAAATTTTTGTTATAATTTATAATATTTTTTATTATAATTATAAAAATTATAATTTATATAATTATATTAATTATAATTTAATTTCAGTATGCTATAAACTTCCATTGTATTTTGAAGACATCAAAGGAAACTTTTTTGTTAATTCAATTTGTAATAAATACCTTTAGTATTTGAGAAATATATATTTATATTTATATGTTCTGCAGCGTTGCTCTTCTCCGTGATTATGCCGCCATCTAGTGGTTGAGTTTGGAACATTGTTCTCTTTTAAAAACGGATCGAGAGTCTTTGCAATCTTCAAAATTTTAATCGTAAGTTTGTGGTGGATTTTTAGGTTTCTGTGGTTGTTCCTATATAGAAATATGCTCTCACCAACACTAAACTAATCATTAAAAATTAAGAATTAAAACAAAATTCCTGTCTTTGTATAAACTTTTCCAGTTATATTTCGTGTAAATAAATAAATATTAATTTTAAAAAGAGAATTATTTTTCTACACACAATGTAAAATAAGACGTGTAAACCTTCAAAATAAAATACAGATTTGTTTTAAAATCCCTCATGAGATTAAATATCATCAGATCATCTACATTTCACAAATTGCTTCATACAGGACCTGCAGACCTGAACCAAACCCATCAGCTCACATCTTCATGAACACCCGAACCAAAACCTGGCATTTGCCATTTGTGCAGCAACTTTATCAATGATGCAATTAGATTGAGACTGAAGGAGGTCACATTTCTATTAATGGTCGTTCGTGTGTGACAAATGCGGAAAGCAAACATCAGAAAGGAAACTGTGTGAACTGAGCTTAACCAAATGAAAGTGGCTTCAATTGACATCTTTCATTGTTAGAAACATCAGTGTGTATAATTGGAGCCATTATTGCGCACGGACAGCTGAGAGCGGTGAGACAGCTAGACCATCAACAATTTCCTGCCAGTTGTCACAGACAATGTAGAGGTTGTGATGCAGTTATTCAGACGGTCATTAGTGTGCGGTGAAGAGTTTTCCTGTCACCTGCCTGCCTTTGTTAAGTGACTGCTTGACTAAAAAGCAGGTTATGGTCAGCCACCTCAAGAGATTGATCATAACCTGTAACATATGCTTTCAGAATGAGACAGGGTCTTTTAACTCTCAGCATTAAATGCATTCAGATCAGCACATATTTAGATGTAATGCATGGACTGTAAGGAATTCATATGTTAATGTTAAAGGTGACGTATCAAGAAAATCTACATTTTCCAGGTTTTAAGTGCTAAAATCAGGTCAACCAACCAAGGAAATGTGAAAAAGATTAACCCA